>CAUYTI010151594.1:0-75245 GCA_963575145.1 Galago senegalensis
CCCGCCCCCCCCCGCGCCACACACGCCCTCCCCGCCGCCCGCGCGAGCTAGGAGCGAGTAGGAGCGAGGGAGAGAGTTGAGAGACGAGGAGAGTGTGAGAGAGGAGAGAGGAGGAGAGAGGGAGAGAGAGGAGAGAGGAGGACAGAGGGAGAGAGAGGAGAGAGGAGGACAGAGGGAGAGAGGAGAGAGGAGGACAGAGGGAGAGAGAGGAGGGAGGAGGACAGAGGGAGAGAGGAGAGAGGAGGACTCAGGGAGGGAGAGCAGGGAGGGGGACTGAGGGAGGGAGAGGAGAGAGAAGGACAGAGGGAGAGAGAGGAGAGAGGAGGACATAGAGAGGGGAGATAAGAGGACTAAGGGAGGGAGAGGAGGGAGGAGAACAGAGGGAGAGAAGGGAGGGAGGAGGACAGAGGGAGAGAGGAGGGAGGAGGACAGAGGGAGAGAGGGGAGGAAGGAGGACTGAGGGAGAGAGAGGAGGGAGGAGGAGAGAGGGAGAGAGAGGTGGGAGGAGGAGAGAGGGAGAGGGAGGAGAGAGGAGGACAGAGGGAGAGAGAGGAGGGAGGAGGAGAGAGGGAGAGAGTGAGGGAAGAAGACAGAGGGAGAGGAGAGAGTAGAGAGGAGAACAGAGGGAGAGAGGGTAGAGAGGACAGAGGGAGAGAGAGGTGGGAGGAGGAGAGAGGGAGAGAGAGGAGAGAGGAAGACAGAGGGAGAGAGAGGAGGGAGGAAGACAGAGGGAGAAGTGTCACCGTTCTTGGAAGCCTGGCTTGTTACCGAGAAAAGCTGAAATTCTGGTAACACCTTTCGTCCAATTAATCTGGAAATGGAGTAGTGCTAATAGGGTGTGGGAGAGAAGCACGAAAGTGCAAATGGGCAGGTGATAATGGGAAATGTGAGAAGAGGGTGGGAAGGGCTGGGTCTTCACACCAAGTCATCACACCCCAGTGACAGGATGGCGCTACCCTGACAACCAGTTGTGCTGATGTGCCCCACTTCAGGTCGTCTGCTCCCAGTACCTCCTCTGCAAAGTCTTTGAAATTTCTATTTAACAGGCCTCAGGAAACAGTTTCTAAAAGCCATATACAGCTGAGAATTCAATCTTTTCCTTCCCCATGACAAGATGCATACAGCTGGGCAGGATTAAAGACAGGGCGTACCTTTCATCCTCAGTTTCCCCAGAGAGATGGGATGGAGACTTTTGTGTCCTGCTCTCCCTATAAACACACCTGAACTTGTCAGTGCATTTGCTCTGATTTCGGTGTGAAATACAGTCAACAGACACTGACGCTCAGCGATATGACGGAAGGCGCCGTAGTTGCTGAGGTCACTAGTCCTCTGCTGCAGATGGTGACGGGTCCAGGAGAAAATCTCACAGTCCTTGTGACCCTCCTCAGGGTGCTGTGGGGTCTGAGCCCTCGCCCTCCTCGCCTTAGTGACCGCCCCAGGGGTCCCGCCTGCTCTCTGTTCTGTGAGCATGCCAGCTGGCTCCTTCTCCTACCCCTTCCTAGAACGGCCTTCTGCTCAGAGCTTGTCACAGTGGGCTTCTTGTCATGGGCCAGACATAGATCCAGATGTCAGATTCTCACGACCTGCCTTCCCTATCCCCTCCCCAGATGCTTTCTTGGGCATATGCCCTTCTCATATCACTTTTATGGCATTTGTCGTGGTCTTGGATGACGACAGCTCTGATAGCCATTCTGGAAAAAGAGTGCCAAATTGCTCTGCAGAGTGGACTGGGTGCCGGCCCCCATCCGTGTAGAGCTTCCCCAGGGGAGTACCTTGAACTCAGCACCAGGTAGGTAGCACTTTCTAGGAAGAGTTGGCAAACTGAATCATCTGTCCTCATATAGTCATCTCATTTATATGTTTACTTGTTGGGTTCCTGTTCTCCCCACCAGAATGTAAGTTACAGGAGAACAGCACCCATGTCTGTCTAACTCCCAGGATTGTGTCTGGCACAAGGTAGGCGCCCAGTGAATAAAGAGGCATCTGGCGTCATCACTTCAGCTTGCTGTTGCAAACTGCCACTTACCAGGTGGCTCGTAAACAATGGACATGCACTGCTCACAGCTCTGGAGGCTGCAAGGCCTAGATCGTAATGCTGGCAGACTCAGGGAGTGGGAAGGGCCCCCGGTTCATCAGTGACTAACTGCCTTCTCCCAGGGTCTCACGCAGGTGCTGAGAGCTGCCGAGACGCTGAGCATCAGCTCCCGTGATAGACGCGAGCCCCGTGGGCGGTAACTTGTCTGTTCCGTATCTCAGAGCCCGTGACAGGCTCTCAATAAAGACTTGATAAATGAATAAATCTAAATGAGATTATGTTGTTCAATAAGATTTCTTAGAAGGAAGATTGAGAAAGTGTCGGAACAGACATTCTCACTGATGCACTCTGCACAGAGATTTTCAGGTCCGGGTGAGTGCTCATCATGAGCCGTGGTGTGAGGTGATGAAGCAACTCTGAGTACAACTTGGGATAAATAATTGAGACTTACCTATGTTTGTTTGTTAAAGACACAACTTGGGATGTATTGATGTTCTCTTTAAATTAGAATTCTGTGTGTATTGATGGTTGGGTCTTCCTAAGACCCTGCATTTCAAAGATTGTTGTAATATGATTCAGCACAAGACAATGTGTTCCTTGGAAAACTAAGGGAAGCTGTCTTCAAGTCTCTTCCCTTTGAATGGCTTTTTTGTTGTCTTATTTTGTTTTAGAGATAGGCTGGAGCACACTGGCCTGGATCAGAGCTCACCGTAGCCTCAAACTCCTGGGCTTGGGCAGTCCTGCTGCACTCCAGCCTGATGGTACAGTGAAACCTCTTCTCAAAAAAATCCTCTTCTCACTCCTGCACTCCGTATCTGTAGGGAGCGCTGCCCCTCGACGTGGTCTGAGCCAGGCTTCTCCTCGACGTGCTTCCACAATCTCAGAGGCGGGGAAAAGAGCATGATTAGCTGCACACTGACTGGTGAAGCTTGTCCTGGAAATGACAAATGTCACTGCCCTGCCATTCT
The DNA here is from genome assembly GCA_963575145.1 of Galago senegalensis. NCBI lineage: Eukaryota > Metazoa > Chordata > Mammalia > Primates > Galagidae > Galago > Galago senegalensis. The sequence continues at coordinate 3,004 of CAUYTI010151594.1, forward strand.
GAGACCAAAGTGAGTCCTGTGGCAAAATCCATCATCACTTCTCTCGGGGAGTGAGATGTCTGTAGAGTCTACCAAACTGCTCACGCCCTTCGTTATCCTTTAAGCTGTGAAAGCTCCTGGCAGCACCAGCTGCCAAACCAGCACAGAAAAGACAGTCACCGCTGTCTGGCCTGAGCGGGCTGTCACACGCGGGGGCTTCTGCCAGAGGATTTCTGTGTGTAGGGACGCGATCTCTCTGCCAGAGAAGAAATGGGAGACTGCCAAGAGGAGCACGGAGTTCTCTCTGTGCATTCAAATGGCCTGCCTGAAATAGCTGACTTAACTAACGTAGCTATGAAATATTTCACGCTCTGCATAGCCAGACACCAGCCTGGGGTGCGTGAAGGCAGGGCCCTTGTCTATTTTGTTCACCCATGAGCAGTCAGCACCTAGTATAGGCCTGGCAACGTCATGTTGATAAGAGCTAATATGCCTGCAAGCTACTTTTAAAAGACTTCACTTGTATTAGCTCTTTAAATCCTCGTAACAGTCTGATATAGGACAAAGGGGCTGCTGTGATGCCCGACACGCAGATGAGGACACTGGAGCACAGAGGGGCTTGGTAACCTGCTGGAGCTCCTTTAGTGAGTGGGAAGTGGACCAAGAAAGACTCTTCTTTGGGGCCTACCATGTTATACTCTAAACAATGAACACTGAATATATGAACTTGTGTTTTTACTAGTGAATGTGGTGGTAGAAATGAAGTTAAAAAGGCATTTCATTGGCAATCCATCAGATGATACTACATAGCATCTCACTGTTTTGAGCCCAACAGTCTCAATGTTCTAGGAGTCAGAGTCCTCAATCAATAGTCTAGGTAAAGGCTCAGTTAAGATTTTCAAAATCATTCTGGCATTTTCTGTAAACAAGGAGCCAGGCTGTTGAGAAAATTGAATGGTGATTGCCTGGGCCGGCAGGAGGAAAAGGCTTAATCAGAGGAAATCAGGGCTGCACCGTCTAATCAGCGCACTGGCCCCACTCCGCGTGCAGTGTTCTGTTGTTACAAAGGCTGCAGAGTAGAGCAGCCCGCACAAGTGTTACCATTTTCATTTTGGCCGGTGTTCTGAAGAGCAGGCTCAGAGGGACAGATGGCAAGCTGTCACTTCAGGCCTGCCTTTTGGCTCACCTGCCTGGAGCCACATGACACGTTCTCATTTCCTAAGAAAGCCTTTCCTGTCTCAAGTCATACTGATACTTTCTGACTCACCCTCATTGCTCCTCCTAGATGTTTTAAAGTCTTTCTTAAGGTCAGAAAGTCTGTCAGTGTAGAGCTTGCTGCTTATACGCAGGGTTCTTCTTGAAGCACCCTAATTATGTTAAAGCCTAGGGCTGCCTGTTCTTACCAACACGCTGAAACAAAATCTCCCTTCCCCAACTTTGTATTCTCTTCCAAGACCTAAATAGACATAACCTTGTCCTACCAAATGTGCTGTCTTAATGTGTGGAACAGTTGGAATAAAGGGCAGAATGTCTTGTTCACTAAAGCAGCACTGTTCATTGATGCCACGGTATTTTCACTGTCCCGTGTGCTGTAAGCTCTGCAATTGATTGACAAATGATTTTCTGAACCCTTCCATTTCTTTTTTTTTGAACTCTTCCATTTCTGTAGGTCGGGGGTTGCAAATTCAAATGCCAATAGTGGCCAGACAAGGACATGATGTAAATGAATAAAAACAAGCTAGGTTTAAGAGTGGCATGAAACAGAAGGTGAAGCTCTGTCTACACGGCCGCAGCCCAAAGCTCTGGCCATTTTTGCTGCCTGGGAAAAGAGGCTCTGAGCTACCCAATCTGGGTTTCCAAGAGAAGTTCAACACTCAGATTTTCTAAAATGTGCAGCATTCTGCTTTTTAATTCTTATCTCAATTTAAATATATTCTGGAGAAAGAACATTCTAGGCTGAGAGGATTTGAGAGACCATGATACATTTGGAGAAATTAAAGCCATTTAATGAATGTGGTAGGGAGCACATGGTGGGGAGGAGCCAAAAGTGGGGCCGGATATTCATTTGTGTTTGACTTGCAGGTGGCTTGGTTAGAGCAGTTAAGAAAATGGGTTCTGGGACAGGAGTCAGGAGGATGCTACAACAGTCCTGGGGGACAGGTTGAGGGACCTGGCAAGAGCATGGACAGCCTTCAGAACTAAGTGGGAGGATGTGACGATGGCATCCACATGGTGGTGTGGGGAAAGAAGTGTTGAGGGTGTCACCTGGAGTTCTAGTTTGGAAAAGTGGGTGGTGGGTGACTCCTGCCATTCTCTGAGAAAGGAAAAGGGGGCAGTGTAGGCAGGCCGGGCCACTGGTTGCAAATTCAAATGCCAATAGTGGCCAGACAAGAGTGGAGGAGACAAATCCAGGTTTTGATTAGACTTGTGCTTGAGACAACCCGGGGGGCTATAGACAGGTGGTGCTTCAACTCATGGGAGTGGATGCGAGTCAAGAGACAGCTTGGGAATAGGAACTGGGGAGCGACAGTGTGAGTGAGAACAGGGTGATGACCTGGGGGATTAATGAAGTCATTTAGTCTTATTTCCATCACTGTACACCCTCAGGGCCTTAAATCCACCCATGAGTCTCAATGGGTTCGTAAAACCAGTGCTTCCTCTTGCCCACATGTTGCAGTGGTTTGGATCCAAATGACCAGTGGCAGGTTCATAACATGTGTGGCAGGCTCACATCACCCGCGGCAGGCTCACATCACCTGTGACAGCCTCACATCACACATGGCAACCTGATGAAAGGCCCCTGACAGAACCAAGGGCAACATCTGTAAAAGTCCCTGAAAAGGCCCCTGGTGCCATTTTCCTGGCATCGCCCCTTCCTTCCCATGCAATTCTTTTTCAGGAAGCCCCTGCTGCTAGCTAGGAAGCTGCTCTCAAAAGGGCACATGGTGATTTTGGCTTTGAACCCATCAACAGGGTTCCTAGATATTCCAGTAGTTACCGGCTTCTGAATCTACACCAGCACATTGCAGGGAGCAGAAGCCCTGCCTCTTGCCACAGAGAACAGCTTCCCAGGGCGTGGGCAATAGTTCACTCCAAAGTATCACTACACCTGGGGGCACCAGAGACATCTGCCTGTTACTGTGGGACTGTGAGATTCTGTGGTACCTCCATGGCTTTTGGAATATGGTCACTAGACAGAATTGGTGAACCTTAGTTCTAGAGATACATCTATTTACACTTTCCTTATGTAGCAGCATAAGTCTTTAATTTATTTTATTTTTTATAGGACTACTTCTATATTTGAGATCTTCCTTGTTCAATCTTTCCAGGTTGATCAAATCACATAGCTTGTGAAAAATTCAAAACTGGTCCGTTGTTTCAAACTAATTTGGTGTTGGCATCTAATAAGGAAACAGCCTGCATTATTCAAACCACTGGAGTTCAAGTGATGAGAAAGTTAGGTCCACAGGGCAGGGATTCTCTTTCTTTTATTATCTGCTGTTTTTCTGTGGTTAGAATTGAGGCTGGAAAAGCAGCCCATGAGATGGAGTCTGAGAGCCGAGCTGAAGCAGTGTAGCTGGCCCAGTCACTCAGCTCACACTCTTCCTGCCCAACCCCCCACCCCAACGCGGTGATCATCTAGTTAAGCTTTTTCTATGGTGGTAAAGGTGTTTATCTCAGGAGACTCTGAGGAGTGGTCACATGTAGACAGTAGCTGCTGTGATATTGGCGGCGTAAAAGTTACTTGGATGATGTGATGTTTTCTCTGATGATTCTCCTAGATATTTTGTCAAAATGAAGATCCCCTTTCTGTTGTGTAAACATTTTGCTTTGTGAGAATGAAGACAACCGTGTTTCCCTGAAAATAAGACACTATCTTATATTTATTTTTTCTCAAGAAGACACACTAGGGCTTGTTTTCAGGGGATATCTTACAAATGCATGGCGTGGCTATGCAGATATGCTGCATAGCCGCACCCATCATTAGGTCTTATTAGAGTAGGGCTTATAGTTAACAAATGCATAGAAATCCTGCTAGGGCTTATTTTGGGGGTAGGTCTCATTTTCGGGGAAAAAGGGTATGTTGATGTTACTTCCCATCAGACAAAGTTAAAATTTTCTAGGTTTGCTTCCTGGTATTCCCATTACAAAACTGATTAGAATTGTAACTGAGGCAGAACAACCCTCTGCTGCTCTCCAGAATTGCTGGCCTTCTGACAAAGTTTGTGGACCTAATCCCCACCTCTGCATCTGGCTGGCAGCGACAGGGGACAGGACCCTCCTCGTCTGGTAAAGCAATCATGCCTAGGATACAGCAGGCACTTAATACGTGATTGTGGAATAACAGAAAGAAGTTTTTTCCATTTAGTCCTTTAGGGTAATTCTCTTTAAAAGAACTTCTTTAAGGAAGAAAATCACACCCTTATTCTAGGAGGCACTGTTTGCCGATTTACACACAAGTCTTCCTGATCATTTGCTTTCTTGGCTAGAAATTTACTTTTTTACCATCTCTTATTGGAAGAAGTTGATGCTCAGAGTTACCTTGCAGCCTAACAACATGCCTGTGGGGAGTCACGGGAATGACCTCATGAGAAGGGCATAGACTCAGCAGTCCAACACTTGGACTCAATCCCTCCCTGCTTACCCAGTGTGTGTTCCCAAGACATTTAACTTCTGCAAAGTGGACATGCTCACCTATAAGTGGGGCAGTAGCTCCCTTCAAGTTTGGGAGATAAATGAGTTAAGCACCTTTTCTTTGACCCAGGAGCAAAATAAGAGGAAAATAATTAAAGAGGGTTGAGAAGTATCCCAGGTTTCTGTCTACCTTTCAAGATTATTTTCATAATTAAAAGAGATGGCATGCACAAATGCCCTCTGTGTACTGTAAATTGCAATTTGAGAGGTCAGGCAATTATCTCCATATAATTAGTGTTTAGTAATTTGTAATTAGTGCTCACTGATTATGTTCTTCTATACCATAATATCACCATTATTTGCAGTGGGTCCTGATTAGGGTTCTAACAGGGTTGGTTTGGGGTGTTTCAGACACAGCTCCCATGTGCCCCACCTTCCATCAAATAACCTATGGTGGTGAAGCAAAGAGAGAGACTGCCGAACATCTGCCCAGGGCAGAGAAAGCAGCAGGTGGGGGCTCAGTGTCACTGTGAGCTGCGGTCACCCTGCCAGTCGTGTGACTGCTTTGTCCAGTACACAAGGAATGACAGCTGGCTGTACCGCACTGTGAGGGATAGAGACAGTGGGCAGAGGGTGAGCGTCATAGTGTGCAGGATAGAGACAGTGGGCAGAGGGTGAGCGTCGCACTGTGCGGGATAGAGACAGCGGGCAGAGGGTGAGCGTCGCACTGTGCGGGATAGAGACAGCGGGCAGAGGGTGAGAGTCACAATGTGCGGAATAGAGACAGTGGGCAGAGGGTGAGCGTCTCACCGTGCGGGATAGAGACAGCTGGCAGAGGGTGAGTGTCGCACCGTGCGGGATAGAGACGAGTGAGTGTCGCACTGTGCCAGATAGAGACAGTGGGCAGAGGGGGCCCGTCTCAACACGTCTGTGGTCTGTGAAGGACTGACCACAGAGACTCCTCTTTTGATTTTCCTTTAAACTTCCTTTCAGAAGTGTCATAATGAATGTCCACTTCTCATCACAAATATAAGTGGCTCAATTAGTGGGAATCAAAAAGTGGGCCCGAATGGTTTAATTTTTTTCTCTCTGGTGCACTTGTTGCATTAAAATAGTTGGCTAATAAACATCTGCTTAGCCGGCATCTTTGCAGGGGCATCATTCTCAGAGCTGTGCTTCTGTTAACCCGGCTCTGCCTCCCACCTGCCCGCTTCTGTCTCCCATGGCTCCCACAGTCCTGGCCCCATGTACTGGGCTCCCTGCCTCCCTCTTCTGGCTTCCCCACTGCTGCGGGAGAACTCTGCTGATACTCAGACCTGGTCATGATGCTCACTTGCTCAGATGACCTGAGTGGTTTCTCATCTACAGGGTTCAGTGCAGACACCTGGGGTGGCACTGGGCCTGGGTGGTCCCCACTTGCCTGAGCAGTTTCATCACTTGTCCCTCCCTGCTCATGAGTCCAGGACAACCCTAATCTCACTGTTTCAGGACATGTTTTTCTCTGATTAGTGTGTCCTTGCTTGATCTGCCCACTTGGAAACATCCTATTTGCCTTTTGAAGGAACTAAGAAATTTCATGCCAAAATATGACTCTCTGTCAGCCTTGGGAGGGGCTTTCCCTCTATCTACATAAACTGGAGTGACCTGATGGGAAGATCAAAGTGGCCGACTGACTGCCTTTCCTCCCCTTATTGCAGGAAAAGAGATCAAGACTGCAGGCGGACCTGGCCCAAATCATATGAAACACAATTCCTGTCTCAGGCAATTCACACTCAGTTTCCCTGGCCACCACTAGTCATCCTCCCCGGCCACCGCTTGTTGTACCTGCTCTCCACATTTTAGCCTCTCTGTTTTAAAAGGCATGTATAAAAATATCTGACCACCATTGAGATATTTGGACATAAACACTACTCTTATTAATCTGCCTTAATTGTGAGTTGATATTTCAGTGAACTTTTGGGGACAAAAGGGCACATTTTCCTTGACCCCTACCCTTTCAAACCTCAGCTCATATGCTGACCTTCCCTGAAGGACCCTCCATAGCTCTGGGTGGTGCACACAGTCTGTCAGGATGCATCGCCCCAAATTACCACAACATTGTCTTAGAATAAATAAAACCTCAACAAGATCAACAACGCCCCTTGGGAATCTAGCCCACCCCTCACCCCCCCCCACCCCCCGTCACTCCAGCCTCCTTTCCTGTCACCAGACCAAGAGGGTCTGGATGCCTGTCACGGTCAGCCAATCTGCAGAGCCAGTGGGTCCACGAATCTTTATTACCAGAAGGCCAGCAATTCTGGAGAACAGTGAGAGTAGCCTCTCTAAGACTGTTCTGTTTTTCCATTTCCAAAACCAGTTTTACACATAAAAGTTCAAATCAAAACTATGTTAACCCTTACCTCAAACAATAATAATTGACCCGTATCTTAAACCCATGACCCCAAACCACATTTCTAATTCAAAAGCTAATCTCCTAAATCAATTGTCCTAAACTACTTAAGATAAAATGCCGTGAAGGCTATGTTAACCAGTTTGATGAGAATATTTCAAATTGTATATAACATTAATGTACACGGCTATGATTTAACAACAACAAAAAGATATATACTCTTGGGTTAAAGCTGAACTTACAAAACAAGGATGGAAGACAGGTGGTGGTGGTCACGGCGAGGGGTGGGGGACCTAAACAGGCAGATCCCCTGCGTCGTCCCAGCCCCAGCCTGACTGGCTCAGCTCATTTTCACCACAGGCGCCCTCAACTTTTCTGCTCCCCGTGATCACTATGCCTGGCTCACACTGATCGTGTCAGTGCCCCCGTGGGACTTCGACCTCAGTGCATGCTCTTCCTGCAGCCTGAACCTCTCTCCACCTGCATTCCCATTCCCATTCATTGCCTGGCTGACACTCATACACCCTTTAGATTCTGGATTAGCTGCTACTTCACCAGGGAGGCTTTCCTTAACCTCTTGAACGGGTCTGAGTTGCCCCGTTACACGCTCACAGTGCACACAGGGTCAGTGAATGTGTTCATCTTATTTACCATTCTGTTCATCTTAATAAATATTTAACTGAATAATGAATTTCTATTTTTACATTTATCTCACTGATTGTAAAAACAGATATTACCATTACTCTGTGTATCAGTCACTAGGTATTTTTCTCTAAAGAAAAAAAGAGCTTAAACATATTTTACTTTGAAATATTGAAGGCAAATAACTATGTAAAGAATACTACTATGACTACCAAGTCCAATGGGGGCAGTGGGACTAGAAGAGGAGCAAAAGGCTTTTAAAAAGGCAGGAAGAGATGGAAGACATGGGTATAGATACCAGTTAATTAGAATCCAAGATGCTATTGGAGGAGCTAAGGACATTTCATCCCAAAACTATTTAGCATAAAGAATGTTTTGAAGTAAAGGCCATTCATAGTCAGAAAGCATTGGCATAAAACCAGACTGACCTAGCCTGGCGCCCATAGCTCTGTGGTTAGGGCGCTGGCCACATGCACCCAGGATGGCGGGTTTGAACCCGGCCCAGGCCGGCTAAACAACAATGACAACTACAACAAAAAATAGCCAGGCATTGTGGCATGTGCCTGTAGTCCTAGCTACTTGAGAGGCTGAGGCAGGAGGATTGCTTGAGCCCAGGAGTTTGAGGTTGCAGTGAGTTATGATGCTGCCACTGCACTCCAGCTTCAGTGACAGAGTAAGATTCTATGGCAAATAAATAAATAAAAAATAATAAGAAAAGAAAAAGTGAAAAGAATGTCTCTCTTTTTTATATCACTTTAGGAACTACTTTGCCTAATATATTAATCTTTTTCTTTCTTATTTTTTGTTTTTTTTAAGTCTAGACAAGTGAAGCAGTAGGAGTGGAGAAGGAACCACTCAATGTGTAGCTGGTTTGTGATCCATTAGTTGTAAACACCACAGCATCAATCAGCTTTTTTTTTCTCTCTCTCTCTGTTGCCTGGGCTGGACTGCAGTGGCATGATCATAACTACAGCCTTAAACTCTTGGGCTCAAGCCATGCTCCCACCTCCGCCTCCCGAGTAGCTGAGTATAGGCACATAACACCATGCTAGACCAGTATATGAACTTACAGACTGCTTATGTACCTGACCTTGTATATTGCCTTAATGGAGCTGATTTCCTGTCTTTGATATTCCTGTGTGCATTGCCTCTGGGCATTCATGCCTGTAATTCTGTTTACTCAGGACATCTTTCATAAACCCCACCCCATGTCCTGGCATTATTTTACCTGTTTAACATTACTACGTATTAATCCCTAGCAAGTTGTATCCCAGCTACTCAAGAATGGGGTTTAGAAGGTCACTCTCACATATTTGTATAGCACTATCCTGGTCCTAGTTACCTACCTCAGCTTCTTATAAGGATTGATTAATGAGCCAAATGTGGACAGTGCTTACCATAGTGCTTTAATCATAGTATGTTCTAAATAAGTATCAGCTGCTCTTGGTAGTAGTAGTATCAGTATGTGTATCCTTGCCACTGTTATAATTTTGTTGTCATAATTGTCATCTGTCTACATATCTTTTACTGGACTATAAACTTAAGGATTAAAAGTTAATTTACTGGCTGGGCATGGTGGCTCACACCTATAATCCTAGCACACTGGGAGAACAAGGCAGGAAGACCCCTTGAGCTCAGGAGTTCAAGACCAAGACCTCCAGCAACATCAAGACCCTGTCTCTACTAAAAATAGAAAAAAACAGCCAAGTAGTAGGGCAGTTGCCTGTAATTGTAGTTACTCAGGAAGCTGATGTAGCAGAATTGCTTGAACCAGGAGTTTGAGGTTGCTGTGAGCTAGGCTGATGCCACGACACTGTAGCCTAGGCAACAGAATGAGACTTTGTTTAAAAAAATGTAAAAGCTGGCTGGGTGCACTGGCTCATGCCTGTAATCCTGGCACTCCAGGACACCAAGGCAGGTGGATTGCCTGAGCTCACAGGTTCAAGACCAGTCTGAGCAAGTGTGAGACCCTGTCACTAAAAAATAGCTGGGCATTGGGGTGGGTGCCTGTAGTCCAAGCTATGTGGAAGGCTGAGGCAAGAGAATCACTTAAGCCTAAGAGTTGGAGGTTGCTGTGAGCTGTGATGCCATGGCACTCTACCCAGGGCGACATAGTGAGACTCTGTCTCAAAACAAAGAAACAAGAAAACAGACTGATCTGATCAGGGGATCAAAGGGGGCAACTTTCTTTCCTTCCCCTGAATGCCGGCAGACCAGGCCCAAATCATTTAACACACAGCACCTGTCTCTCAGGTTACTTTACAAGTCAATCTATCTCCCCACCACGTGCTGCACCCACACTCTCTCCCTTCCTTCTCCCCCTTCCTTAAAAAAAAAGGCATCTATAAAAATATCTGACTATCTTTAAGACATCAGGGAATCATTCTTCTAGTTTTCCCCCATGCACATGGTATTTAGAAATAAATCTCTCTTTGATTAATCTGCTGCAATTGTGAGTTGATCTGAAAAGTGAACCAACTGGTTTCAACATGATCTCTGCACTGCACACGGCATTGACCATCCACATCGGGCTCTGATTTCCAACTGAGATGCCTTCATGTCTCTGGGCATGGCTTTCAGTCAGTAATAAAGTTTGCTGAACTATATAACCTCTAAGTGCTCTTTTGTTTCTTATATTTCATGCTGCTGAGAACAATTGGCCATCCTCGTAAGCACTGAGCAGCTAGTCAGACAGAAAATAAAAATCTCTCAATTCAGCGGATCTAAGATTATAGCAATAACAAACTCAGCTTCTCCTATAATGTTCTCACATCTCACTTTTGACCCCAGATGTGTGGGAGTTTTCCCCACACATCAAGTAAACAATTAATTCTAGAGCAGTTCACAGAACCCAGAGAAATATATTTGATGGTTTATTATGGAAGTACGGAGGAGGGCACGGGTGAGGAAGGTACAGGGGTGGGGGGTTCTGCCCCGTCTGGGGCTTCCAGAAACCTTCATACGATTAGCAATCTGGAGGCCCCGTCTTTTTAGATTTTCACAGAAGCTTCATGATGTCAGGCATGATTGTTTAAATAACGACCACGGTTGGTCAACTTAACCAACAGCCCCTCCCACTCTCTGCAGGTTGGAGGATGCCTTGGACTTTCCCAGACCAGCTCAGCCTGAGCTACCTGGGAGCTGCCAGGCCTCTGCCTGTCATTAGCATACAGAAGACATCACTTTGAAGATTCAAAGGACTTTAGGCCATTGTATGCCAGCAAAAGGAGACAGGACCAAATGTGTATTTCACAGTATCACAGTGGGACTCCAGGACGGCCTCCCTGCAGGCACAGTTTATTTATTTCTTTTGCTGATCATTGTTAGAGGAAGCTATCGGCCTGAAAATGGTTTTTTTTTTTTTTTGTTTGTTTGTTTGTTTGTCTCCACTTAGATTGTGGAGCCCAGACCTCATTTTCTCAGCATTCCTTTGCAATATAAACAAAATTTCAAAAAAGCCAAAAAAGCATCTTGAAGGTATTAAGGATAATAACCCGTTGAGAGGGGCCTCCTCAGAGATTCACCTGCACTGCTACATTAAGGTCAATGTGTTCGTGAATAAGGCTGCATGTTGACTGCCTAGCATGGATTTGAAACCAGAAAAGCTGTAAGATGGAGTCTTGGGGGAAATTAGAGATTGGGGACCCTGAGTCCCCCAAGAGAAAATGTCCAAGAAAAAATGAAATGTAAGAGTTTAACTGAACAAAAGCACAACAGCTTAACTTTAATATTTCAATTGGTTTTTAATAAAAAAAAAAAGTAGCCTTACTGATCAACAAGTCTGTATAGTTTTTGCAGAAAACAGGTTTGAGAAATTAAATAGTGACCATGACTTGCCTGCTTAAAGGTTAAACGGCCCAGGCACATTCAAATACCAATGGTCCAGCACAGGCAGCAGAGCAGGGCCTGACAGGTAAACTCCAAGCCTGGGGGCCGCAGCTATCCCCGTAAAGGGATAAGACTCCAGCCCGGAAGGAGGCTGGAACACAGAACCCCTGGGAGAGAAGTGGGTGCTACCAAAGTTGCTGGGAACAGGGTGAGCAACCAAAACCCACACAGACAGAGGAAGGACCTCTTGGGCAAGATGAGAGGAAGGACTTGTTTATCTCCCAGCTTCCAATGTGGACACTGACACTAGCCAGTTTGCCCCACAGGGAACAAGGGGACGACCAGCCCCTTTGGACCCTTGAAGAGCAAGACCAACCAAGCAGATGTGGCACATCCTGTTTGCCGTAAGGTTATGTTCCTTGTTTCTCAAAAACACATGGGTTCAGTAGAGTTCACTGTCAATTAAAGACGAGGAGATAATGAAAACAGTGTATATATTCACACAAGTACTGATGCATGAGACTAATAGCCCACAGACCGGTCTTTACTCTGTTGAGCTCACAGACCTCCCACCTACAACTGACATGGAGAGAACTCAGAGAAAGCTAAGAGGTCAAAGCACTGGGGGCCCCACTGAGTCTCCCCAGGGTTAACAGAGGTCCCCCAGCCTCCTGTAAACGTTCTCTCTGTGTTTCGTGTTTTCATTTTCCCCATTCAGTCAATTCCATGTAACAGGTACCCCACGGTCCTAGTAACGGCCGGTCCCCAACATCATGTAAGAATTGAGCTGAAGCAGTACCGCTGGCCTCGTCTACTGAGCTCACGTTCTTCCCCATACACCTTCCTGCAGTGATTATCTGTCTAGTGAAGGTTTCACCATGATTGTGAGGGTGTTTGTCTCAGGAGACTGAGAGTTAATCACACACAGACAGTAGGTGCTGTGATACTGGTAGAGTGACAGTTACTCTGATGATAACTGTTACCCCACTCAGCCTATTAGCATCACTTCACACCCTTTTTGTCCAATAATATTTCTACATGACTGTCTATACTTCATTGAACTTAAGCAAAAAAAGATGGACAATTTCTCCTACATCTTTTAATTTTCATTCCACACACTCCCATGTCTGCACAGTAAAGTAAGTTTATAATTTTTCCTCCTCTTAATCAATCTGCCTCTGTCAGTGATTTTTCAGTGAATTTTTATGGGGACAAAGGCCTCTGTACTCTACAGTTTGGCTAAGCTTTGCAGGACCAAGGACCTTTGATCCCTAAAATGTCAATAGATTTTGTTTCATATCTTGGTGCTTTGGAAGGATGTAATTAGTTAATACCTTTAAACAAGATGTGTTCTAAAACTTCTATTATATTCATAAAACTTAGAAAAGATGTCATATTATTGAAAATAACATGTCTAACTAATACTTGGATTTTTTTTCTTGGCATGATGTTTTGAGTTTAAAAGTATGAATTAAAAATACGTTTTGACTTCTGGCCTGTGCTGTACGTATTCACAGAATATAAAAATGGTTATTAGAAAATAAATTCAAATAACAACTGAGATTTAAGTGCACTGCTAAGATAAATATATAGGATAGGTAAGTGTAAATGGGGTAAATACTTAAAAATAAAATTATTACATAATTTAGAATTTTGAAGTTTTGTTAAATTAAATAAAAGACATTTGTTAAATGACTGGGTCATTTCTAATTAATACTAAATTATAGGAAAGCATGTATCTAATAATTATAAAATAGTTCTCATCTATAAGATACTGATAAGTGACAGTGAAGACAATTAGAAATATCTGATCCCAAATATGGCCTCTTGACATGCTGAACCAACCAAAGAAGCCTCAAGGTCTCCGTGACCCTCCCTCTCACCTCCACTTTACCAAAATGGATAAGAAACAAAAGTGGAACTACAAATGGGAAAGAGAGAGATGTATAAAAAGCTATGGATATAAAAATACATTTTGGGCAAGATAGGTTAAACAGAAAGGAAATAATATTGTATGAGAAAGAATCTTGTATGATAAATTTTTGTCCTAAAATTACTGGTTATTTAAGAAAAGAGAAATTTAGGATAAAACAAAAAACTTAAGCATGTTGTCCATGGCTTGTGCAAGTGGGGACAAAGTTCATAGAAGGGAATTTATGAAGGTATTTTATATGTCATCAAAATGGCTCTAATTAGAAAGAAAAATGTTTAATTAAAATAATGAAGTTTTGAAAACTTGTGATTCTATTTTGAACAAATGTTTTAAATCTCAAACATTTCACAGATTTCCTAAAAATTAAATCAATCTGCTTTTAACAAAATTATGTAATGTATGTATTAACTTTAATTCTATAATCTGTTTCCTTTATTATTTAAAAAAAATTCTCAGACATAAACCTTAAAAATTCAACTTTGTCTATATCTTACAGATTTTAGCTTTCTCTACCCTCAAAAGCTCTGAGAGATAATTCTTGCCTTCAATTTTTTGTCAGTTCCTATTATTTTTTTTCTTTTGTTGTTATGGCCTAATGCTAGAATGCTTTATCTTCCAGATTTAGAAAACAATATTTTCCTCCAATATAACCTAATACCATACTTTTGGCTTTTGGGGGGTAAATTATTTAATACAGTCAGGAAACTTCTCAAGCTGTTGCCTTGTTCTCTGACTCAGGCACTAGTTTTTCTCATTCACGTTCCTCTGTGATATACCATCCACTCAGGACCTGGGACATGCTCTTCTTGTGTCTGATTATTTCTAAGTTACCCCTTTCATCAGGTTGAAATGCCAAGTTATCCAAATGGGCTTCCCCTAAAAAAACAAACAAAAAAGCAATCACATGACGTAAGATTTTTCTTTACCTTTTGGGTAACTGACCTAAAAGAAACGAAGATTTTATGCTTTAGCAAGGTAACCCTGCTCTTATTAGGTTGTTGACTAACTAGAAAAGCTAAACTTTAGAGGGTGAAGGTTTATACCATATAACTTCCTGTATTGCCTTTATAGTCTTTTGATGACTATCACTTTGAACAAATGTTTTAAATCTTGAACATTTGACAAACTTCCTAAAAATGAAATTCTAAATTCAGTCCTATTAAACTCAAACTAACTGTTTAATAACAGAGTCATTAAAAGTGCAAGAGAGACGTGGTTGGCTGATTTGTTATGTTTAAACCATACAGAAACCATTGTTAATTATGAAATGGTTTATCTTTCCTTGGGTTTTATTTGTATAAATTTACCATGAATATCTTTCTAAAATTGTATGAGATTCCAAAAATTCTAACATATCTTGGTATATGTTATCAATAATAATTATTACAATAAATTGCCACAGAAATAACCAAATTCCTTTTGCGTCTTTAACCATGGCTATCCTAAGACTTCTATCATCCATAGACTATTATCATTTTACCTTCACTCTTCTCAAACCACAATTTCTAATCAGCTGTGTTCCTAGATTTCCTTCTTTAAAAAAAAGGCATGAAAAGGACTAAAATATTTTTATGACCTTTTATTTAATACATTACTGATTCTTTTTATTTTGCTTTCCAGAGTTAAGATATGTATTAAATAGATAGAAAAGTTGACCTGGTATCTTCAGAATTTAAAAACTTTTCCATCTCACTGGCTCCAGCCTGTTCTCCCTCACCAGTGCCCGGCTGCTAAAACTACAATGCCCTCCCTCTAGGCCCAGGGAAAATCATGGGAGAGAGGGCATGAAATTAATGCAGACGTTCCAGATCACGGGCAGATGCCCAAAGAGCCAGAAAAATGAGGGACTTGCCTTCCCTGCCAGGTGGTTCAGGCCCCCATCCCAACCATAAAGAGTTTCTCACAGGATGGGAAAAAATATTCCCAAGATACACATCTGATCAAAGGCTAGTAAACAGAATCTATGAAGAACTCAAGCATATCAGCAAGAAACAAGCAAACAAACAACCCCATTAAAAAGTGAGCAAAATACACAAACAGAAGCTTTTCAAAAGAAGACAGGAAAATGGCCAATAAACATAAGAAGAAATGTTCAACCTCACTAATTATCAGGGAAATACAAATTAAACCCACAATGACATATCACTCCAGTTACAGCAGCTTTATTTATTTATTTATTTATTTTTTATTGAGACAGAGCCTCAAGCTGTCCCCCTGGGTAGAGTGCCGTGACATTACAGTTCACAGCAACCTCCAAATCCTGGGCTCTAGGTAGTCTCCTGCCTCCGCCTCCCAAGTAGCTGGGACCACAGGCGCCCGCCACAACACCTGGCTATTTTTTGGTTGCAGCCGTCATTGTTGTTTGGCAGTCCGAGCTGGGGATTCGAACCCGCCACCTTTAGGTGTACGTGGCTGGCGCCTTAGCCGGTTGAGCTGTAGGCACCGAGCTTAGAGCAGCTTTTATTAAAAAGTCTAGAAAGAGTAGATGTTGGTATGGATGCAGAGAGGAAGGGGTGCTGTCTACTGCTGGTGGGACCGCAAGTTAGTGCAAGCTCTGGGGAGATTCCCGGAAGAACTAAAAGTAGACCTATCTCTGGATCCAGCAGTGCCAACGCTGGGTATTTACCCAAAGAAAAAGATGTCATTTTACCAAAAAGACACCTGCATGTGAATGTTCATTATAGCATAAGTCACAACGGCAAAGATGTAGAATCAACCCAAGTGCTGTTAATTCGTGAGTGGAGGAACCAAATGTGGCCTGTGTACACCATGGAATACTCAGCAGTCACGAGGAAGGATGAATTAAGGCCTTTGGCAACAATTTGGATAGAACTGGAGACCATTTTCTAAATGAAGTTTCTAAAGATGGAAAAACAAACACCACAGGCACTTGCTATCACCCTGAAGTTCACCAGTGAGTGTACAGTGCCCAGAGGGCAGTGAAGGCAGCAGAAATCAAGAGGGGGAGGGTGCAGGGGTGGGAGGAGGGTGAAACCTGCCTGGTGGGCATGGTGAGCACCACCTGGGTGGTGGGCGGGCACACTATAACCCTGCCTCAAGCACAGTAAAGTCAGCTCATGTGACTGAAAACATTTGTACCCCGTAGTATTTTGAAATTAAAAAAAGAAACACAAAGAATTTCCTGCTTCCCATAGACTTAAAAGAAAAATCACTGGTGACAGAGCTTCCTGGCTATAGTTGTTTCCGTTATGGGGTTTATGCAAATACAAGTACAATAAGAAATTTATTAGCCATATTAGGGCAATTTACTAAAGTGACCATGAAAAATATTGCTGTACAACAAAAGTCTGTAAATGTCTTCACTTAAATGGTTAACAAAGCTTATGTTTTATATAGCAAATTGCTGTAAGCGGAAACTAAAACCAAGCTTCTAATAGCTCAACGCTTCCAGAGAGGTTCATTTCATAGCCTGGCTTTTGGCTTTCAGTTTTGCTCTTATGTTGCCAAAAAGGTTTTAAGAGGTTGATGAGTGCCTGCCCACCTCCATTTCCATCTACCCTAAAATATTTAATTGGCTCTCAGCGTTTGTGCTTCCACTGAGGGCCTAGAGCTGGCAGGTAGCTGCAGCGTCCTGGCAGCAATACTGTGTGCTGAGTCCTCACGTGGCATCACAGAACTCCCTCTCCTGCCTCCCCTCCGCTCTTCAGGTCCCTTCTGATTACATGGGCGCAGGGATCCGGGATAATTTCCCTGTGTCTGGGTCAGCTGATCAGCTGCTTTAATTCTGGCTGCAGCCCTTTGTCATGGAAAGTGACAAGGAATTAGTTTGTGAGTTAGGGTGTGCACATCTTTGGGGGGGTCATCATTTTGGCTACCACAGCTACTTGTGAAATAAGTAGTTTTATTTTTTGGTCTCTCCTAGCTAGACTGCTTCTTTAACTCAGCTCTTCCCAGCACAGGGCAGAGGTTTGGTGACTGGAGGAAAGAGGCGGGAGGGTTCGCAGGGCACCATCTTTGCAAGCCACAGAACTCACCTGCTGCAAATTCCTCCCTCTGAGAAGAGCTGGGCCTGCGAACAGGGGCTGGAGTTGCCTTTCTGTCTCCCTCTCAGCACACGGATACCTCTTACTAAATAGCAGGAGGTTAAGATTAAAGGAATTCCAGAGTAATCTCTTCCCTGGAAATCATTAGAACTGGGGCCAACTCACTGGATACTGTGAAGTACCGTGCCGTGCCGTTCATGACCAACACAGGTAGTGTGGTCAGACTGTCTTCCTCTTTGTCTTGAGTTCTTATAGCTTTGTTTTCATAAACTGGAACAATCTCAGAGATAATCTCAGCCATCCCTGGTTAATGCTGGAGAAATTGTTGCGTGTAGCCTTTGTCCTGCCCTAGAAGAGGAAATTCCATTCCAGCTCACACTCCTGGAATCAGACTTGACTTCACCAAAAACAGAGACGACCTAAGTAGCAGCAGCCAGCTTCTCCTGATGACCTGTGAATTGGCAGGAGAGTGAAACATAAGCTCTCAGTAGCTGAATAAAGAGATCTGATTTTGAATCTGTCAGTGCAGCGTGCGGAATTCAGTTTCCTATAGGCGTTTCCACGTCTATTGTCTCAGTTTGTATTGCAGACTGGACGTCTTGCCCTCCTCAGCTTGTTCTCTCAACTCTGATGGGTGATCTTCCAGAAATGATTAGTATTTCTAGAACTTAGTATTTCTTCAGATTGAACTCCTGACTCGGAGCACCACAGTCCATAGGAAAGAGCTGAGAACTGGCTAATTCCACGATATATTGTTTAACACTGTAAAGCAAGAGGGCTTTAGTCACGGGAATAGGAAGCCTATTGAAAATAACTTAAGGAATGAAAGTGTACTTTGAATCTGATTTTATACAAGAAAATAATATTTTAAAGCATTCAGTATGTTACAAATGTTTTATTTAAGCAGAGTAAAGATAAGGACAACTTTTTCCTAAATTTAATAGACATGAAATAGCCTTTATTTGCTCATTAATTGTTCATACCATTAGTTTTCCCTGTGAGTTCAAAACCCGATTAATATTTTGTTAATGACCCCGTGTCCGTGGGCACATGGTCCTTAGAAGACAACTTACTAACACTTTGTGGATAAACATTCCTATTGATCTTCCTAGTGCTCTAATAACATCACCGATTTCCTTTGGATAGTATCAGCTTTCAGGTCCTACATCTTCAAATTTAATTTTACAAGAGGTTTTTTTTTTTTTTTTCAACTAACAATGTTAATATTTTCCCTGTAGGCATTTGTAGCCATCTTTCCTCTTTAGAAGCATAATGAAGCATTTCCTAGGGCAACAAAAATGCATTTATAACCAACGGCCATCTCTTTTTACATAGGACTTCTGAATTTTAGTATATGAATGTATGTTATCTTTTCCTTACAATTCCCTGTAAGCAGCACAGCTGATTATAATGGGCACAATCAGACCTATATAATTATTGAATTGCCCAGATACTGTTCTTTTGGAGCTCTTTGTCTCTGGAGAACCTAATTGCTCACTCTAAACTTAATCTCAGGCTGTTCCTAGTAAAGGGATCAGCTGGCAGATGTCCAGTAAATTTCTTTATGACGTGTATTAGTTTCCTGTGGTTACCATAAAATTGTTGGCTTAAAATGAAATTAATTCTCACATAGTTTTGGAGTTCAGAGTCTGAAGCCAAGTGTTGGCAGGCCTTGTACTCTCTCCAAAGAATCGATGGGAAGAGCCATTCTCTGCTTCCAACCTCTGGTGGCTGGAGTGACTGTGGCCACCCCACTATCATCTTTGTCCATGTGGTGACACTGCCCTGCTCCTCTCCATGTCTTGTCTTCTGTTTCAAATCTGCCTCCACCATTCTCTTAACAGTGCACTTGTCATTGGATTGAGGGCCCACCAGGATTTTCCAGAATTATCTCTGCATGTCAAGATTCTTAATCACATCTGCAAAGACCCTTTTTTCAAAAGTGGTAATAGTCAGATTCTTGAGAGTTGGCAAAGGTATCATTTTCATGGCCCACCACTGCATGCCATTCAGAATGTTTAACTTGAAGTCTTTGGCACTTCAGCCTTATTGTCCCCTCAGCACATTTAATCTGAAGAGCTAGAAATAACCCTACAACATTTTGGGCACATGTACCTGACTTAAATATTTTAAACTTGTTCTGGTTGAGTTTGGAAAAGTGATTACTCCAGGTTGAAAGAAATCACACAGAAAATAAAAAACAAAGAAATAACTTGCATAAAAAGGCACAAGTGATAGTTTTCTGTCCTTTTTTTTTAGATTAATATGAGTGTACCAATGGTTAGGTTCTATTGTTTATGCTCTGTCTTTCTATATAATTGACTTTCTTACACTGAGAACAGGAGGCAGGCAAACAGTAGTCACTGGAAAAATGTGTGTTGGTTGTTAAATTAGTGAATAGAAGGAACAAACGAGACTTTCACTTCTTCTTCTGCAGTCTGACCACTATTAGTCTTCATGTTCTCTACTTACCAATCCTCTTATCACAGATATGTAGATTGGAATTTAAAAAAGTCTTCATAAACTTAGAACATTTTAAAATATTTAACTTTCTCATGAAACTTGAATGGCTAATATTTATTCAACATTTATTGTGAATCTCTGGAATTGACCACAAATGCCTAAATCGACAATATGAATATTACGCAATCATGGACACTCTTCACTCTATCGCCACAGTAAAGCACTACTCAGTGATCTCCCCGATTTCTCCGTGAAACACCTGGAGCCAAGCTCAGAACCTGTGGAGGGAGAATCTAGTGAGTCTGTCATTCTGCACCAACTTACCTGATCACTAAAAGTCACTTGATGTTTGCAAACCTACGTTTGCTATTTTTATTATTGTCATTGTATTTTATTATTGTAGTTTAAGAACTGTTATGTAGGATGGCTAATAGAAGTACCAAAACTGGATTCTTGTTATTTCTATGAAAACCAAGTTGAAAACTTTGGAACATTTGAGACACATAAGTTGCTAAAAATAATCTTTAATTAGGTGTAAGACAACATTAATAGACTAAAAAATTATAAAATTCTTGAAGGATTAGGTACTCACATTGCATATTTAAATTCTCACTCTATTTTAAAGAAACCCACAATGGAAATCTTCGATGGTAATTTTGAGCCTTGTTTATATAAGAAAGATCACATGGCATTCAAATTAGGGCATGCGTACGCAAAACATGGCCAAGGTTACACGCATAAAACTGAGTAAAATAAATAAGACTAAAAAGTGTATCATTTTTATTATTCCCTACTGTGATTGCATTGACTTAAAGTAGATAAGCAATTATTGATTTTGATTATGTCACATTAGATTTGTACTATGTTTGGAGCTGATTTATATGATAGTTTTAGTTTAATTTTAATTTTCATCACCTAAAAAATTCCAAAAGATTTCAGTTGGGTTGTGTGGAAAGAATAACAAGTAAGGAAATATTTAGAGAAAGTACAAAGTCAATATAATTTAAATATGTTTATTTGTATATATAATGTATGCCTAGCATTGTTTTAGCTACAGTGAGAAAATACCAGAGAAGTATAAGTCATGCTTTATACTCTTAAGGAATTAGAATTCAGTCAAGGATAAGACCAAAACACTATCAAAAAGAACAACAGCCAATGCAGAGAGGGCAAAATTCTGAGGTCTATTTTGTCAGTACAATAAAAAGAAAGCACGCAGGAGAATTTGTGTGGGCTGTTGGAATCAGGCAAAATTTCAAAAAGGAGACTGGATTCGACCTGGAACCTGAAGAAGAAGGACTTGGAGGCAAAGCTCAGGAGTGTGAAGGGAGATTGGATGAGCAAAGGCAAGAGGTAAAGTGAGGACAGAGTTTGGAAGGACAGCAGGGGATCGCTGGAGTGAACACAGCTGGTTGGGCTCTTGCTAAGGCCAACTCCACAGACCATGGAAGCTGATTGTGGGGGATCCCAGATGTTCACTTCCTTCTACAGAGTTGAAGAAATACAAGAGCAGAGAGCGAAAGAAGCTTGTAGGTGCACACGAGAAATTCCTCCTAAAATCCGAAGTTCATAAGTATAAATGAGAGAAAATATTTGCAGGTTCTTACTTTGTTTGAAAAACAAACCAAAATAAAGGAAAGTAACAATATTGAACCATACCAGGGACTGCATTGATGGAGCCTTACTCATTTGTATCATCTAAGAGAAAAGATTGAAAAGCCACAGTAGAACACATTTGGAAAGGATTTCTCTGCCAGCTTAGAGCACTGACATTTAGAATGTCTTTTAAAAAATCCCTTCAGGATGACTCCTGTGCTCTTCCAGAATTAATCATCTCTCTTTCTCCCTCCCTCTCCCTCCTTCCTCACATTTTTCCATTAACCTAAAAAGTATATTATGTTCTTTAAAAACTAGCTTGCTGGGTATCATGCTATAATACCAACATTTTGAAAGCCAAGCCAGCAGGGTCACTTGAGGCCCTCAAGAGTTCAAGATCAGCCTGGGCAACATAGCAAGACCCCATCTCTACAAAAAATAAAGTAAACAAATTAGCCAGGCATGGTGGCACATATCTGTAATCCCAGCTGCTCTGGAGGCTGAGGTGGAGGCTCACATGATCACTGCACCTTACTCTGTGGAGTTACTATCACTGATGATTGGTGGTCTGGTTTGTCTATGATTTTCTGGAATAAGGACATGAACCTGCCTTCCCTGCTCCCAAGTTCCCTGAGTTTGGTTTATGACCAGTTGTTTTAGAGAGTTAATGTGAGTGATTCAATGGGATGGAATTGAAGAACTGGAAAGTAATTTCAATATTTGTAAATAACAGAACGAAATAAAATACACACGAAGGATGGGAAAGAAATGAATAGTGAAATTCAGTATGTTCCCCAACTAAGCAACAACTGAAGGACCTAGGCTAACAATCCCCAAATATGCAAAGAATCTATAAAGCAAATCAGTGTGAGGGACATTGCCATGGTTAAATGGAATGGAAAGAAGTGAGCGAGGAAACATTTCTTCTCACCTGCTAGAGACAGAACAAAGCTTTAGGTGCATTTAAGGACGAGATGATGAAATTGCATGTAAGAAGAACTAATAAGAAGCCTTTTAGAAAAAAATGGTGAGGAAAAAAAATGAGACCTTGAGGGTGAACTGGCGTCTCACCAGGCATGACCCAGAGGAAGTCCAGGGCCCTGGACAGCAGCAGGCACAGGGCAGGCACTTCAGACCCACTTGCTCAGAAATGGTTTACTTTTGCTGTGAAGGAGAAAGCGTTTGTGGGGACTGCTATCATCTGATCATGGTGTCCTCTCAAACCGCATGTGTTAAAATCCTCACACACATACACACACACTCCCCCCACCCCACCCCCCACCCCCCAGAAGCACCTGTGGCTCAAAGGAGTAGGGCACCAGCCCTATATACCGGAGGTGGTGGGTTCAAAACTGGCTTGGCCAAAAACTGTAAAATCCTCACCCCAAGAAGCAGTGTGGGGTGGGGACCTTAGGAGGTGAGTATGGGATTAGTTTCCTTATGAGGGGTCTGTGGGGCTTGTTTGCCTCATTCCACCCGGGAGGACACACAGAGAGAGCAGCACGGCCGGCCTCACCAGACACCAAACGTCCTGGAGCCCTGACCGTGGACTTCCCAGTTTCTACAAAGGTAAGAGATAAACATTGTATTGTTTAACTCACCCAGGTTAATGCCTTTTGTTAGAGCAGCCTTCCTTCCCCTCACCCCACTTTGTAAACTCCTGGCATGAAGATCTTTGCTGAGTGTTCAGGCGCCTCACACCCAGTGCCCGGCAGATTATAAAACCCGGTGATGGAACACGAACTTTTCTGCTTTTGAGGGATGAGGAAAATAAACACCTGACATGAGAACTTGGAGGCTAAGTGCCAAAGTTCAGCAGGAGCCCTTGCTCTGGCAGGGTTCATGCGGCCATGGAAGCGGTAAACAAGGGCACCTGTATCACCGGGTGTGCCGAGGGTCCCAGCAACACGCCTCATGAGCTCGACACTGCCGGGCTGGGAGCCACTGCTCCTTAATCGTTAGCCCCTCGTTATCAGTGCATTAAAGCGATGCTCAAGTCACCAGTGTAACCCAAATATGTGGGTAACATGTCCTCTTCAAAAGCTACCATAGATTATATATGGTCTGTCCCATTGGTGCTGGTATTTCAGAAGGTTGAAAATTTTACATCCTAAAACACCAGGTCTCAGGACTGTGGTTGCACTAGCTCGGCCTCCCTGAGTTTGTGTAGAGAAGTTAAATTCCGTAAGGACTGTGTGAGCCATCCCCTTCCCTTCCACTATCCATTTAGCCAAGTTTAAAGATCCTTTCCTGCCTCACCGAAAGAAGAAATGCCAATTAATGGACTTTGTCAGTAATGGGCTTTGAGTTAATTCTCCTATGACCCCGATGCTTAGGAACAAAGAATTCTTGAATTCCTTACTCTTGTGGCCCTAAGTATGAGATGGGTACAAGAAGGTTCCAGAAAGACTCAGCAGAACTGGGAAACTTGACTGAAATGTCATTGTAAGAAGTATTTATTCTATTTTTTGTAAAGAACAGTTTAGAAATAACATATAATTTGTCTTGCTTGATTTGCAACATAATGATTTCCAGGGAAAATAATTTGCACTCCGTTGATTTTGGAGTACATTCCTCATCTTTTTCCTGAGATTCTGAAGGGAAAATTATTTCCTGTGGGGCATGATCATAATCTATCATAACCTGCCACTAAGTGGGTCATGAGGGTTGTTACAGTGAGTTACAAGAAATGCCCAGACACTCATTTTATGTAAAATGGGAGGAGTGTCTTTCAAAATTAACTTAGAGTTCAGATATTGACTCCTTATAGGCCTCGCCAACCATCAAGCAACTCTAAAAGTACAATATACCGACTGGGAGTGTGACAGCGGCACTGGCGCTAGGACTCTCCATCTGCAGTAACCACCCGGTTCTGTGACCAAACTTCACTCTCTCAGGACCATTCCTGCTGGAGATTTACACGCTCCTTTGTGCTCCTGCAGATTCATGGATATTTAATTGTAGCAACCAGATTAGAGAATCATCTGATAATTTAAGAATGGAAATATAATTTCAGTGCTGTTTAGTTATTCAAAAGATTCTGAACAGTGTAAAATAATCATTTACAATTCAGATTACTTATAGCTACATGAAAGCACTGGGGCAGAACGTGTGATAGATACTTAAAATTATGACTCGACACTGGGAAAAAAACTTCTGGTAAATGTCCATTTAGTGCCACTCAATCAAACACAACAAATTCAACAACCTGTGTTACGAATTCAGTAGGTATCTCATAAATGCTTATTTAATACAGATACTTTCTGACTACTTCCCCCAGATATAAGTTAAATAAGCTTTTTTAAATCTAGTTCACATCCCTAATCACCATTTGTAATTTTGTCTTTATATGAAAATATGCCCTTTATTCCAAATAATCAACTAATCAACAAGCTTTGGGGACATATTTAGCCTGGAATAGAGAAGAGGTAGGAGGAATTTGTTAATTGTTGAATTATTCAGAACAAATGTATTAGGTATGACTTAGATAATTTCCATGTCAGAAATATAAGAGTTGGGGATAGGTATAAGAGATACATTTCTCACTCAAGAAAGAATTTTTCGACAGGCAGAGCTGAGCTGAAATAGACCTGCTGCTTCCGATGGGTGTGGCTTTCCCACTGAAGGGCGAGCTTCAGAACAGACCACATAGTCACTCAGTGAGGTCTGGAGGGAATCTGAGTCGGTGAAGAACATTTAGACTTAGCTACTAAGGTTTTGTCATTTTGCAGTTGCTAAACATAAGAGTTGGGATTGACAGTGGATTTTTTTTTCAACACAGCTATGGGTTTCTTTCATCAACAAGGCATGGCACTTAGCTCTTGTAGTAACACATCACCAACTTTGAGAAGAGGGACATCTGGTGGATGGAATAAGCAAAAGAAAGGGGGTTTGTTGGCGAATTCTAATTTTAAATAAATTTTGACATTTCTGTGAAATGGAAATGTTGACAATGGGCAAAAATTATTCAGGACCAAGTGATTTGAGTAAGACGGTTGTTTTATCTGGACCTTTAATATAGACTTAGTGAATGCCTTTATAGTCATTGTTCTTTAGTTAATTCAAATTAGGATTTCTGAGGATGAATTTGTTTTTCCTTATAAAGCATAATCCTGTGACCTGGTTGGCTAACAGGTGAGATCTTTTCCTTTTTTTGCAGTTTTGGCTGGGGCCGGTATGTGGGGCCACAGGCACGCACACAGTATGTGGGGCCAGCGCCCTACTCCTTAAGCCACAGGCACCACCCAAGATCTTTTCTTTTTAAGCAAATAATTCAGCAGTGGGAATGGTAAACAAAAAAGAAAATAAACAGAAACCACCCAACTTCTAAACTATAAATGCATTGTTTACTAAACTATTTAATTTGAGTCTTTACTAAGCTATTTGAATTTTTCTATTCTCATAAATCTGAAAAAATTTAAATTCAAATTTAAATGTGGTAACACATTTCTTTGTGTGAAAAAAAAGTGATGTTGTATCCATTTCCAGAAAAGGCAACAGGGCAGCAACGGAGAGCCAGCCTGCCTGGAACGATAAGCCAAATGCGATTCCACAGACTCAGATGGCCACTAACTCATTAGTGATATGCACCCACCATCTATTGCTATAGCTACGTCAAAATTAAGTATGAAAAGCATGATTCTTGAGAGCAGGCCTGTTATTTATTTCCTCTGTATCCTGAATCCAGGGTACTGTAGGCATCTCAATAGCTGGTGAGTGCACCTCTTCAAATCTGTCTTAGCCAGGGGCAATTTTGCCCTTATTTGAGACCCTAGAACTAACTGTTTCTGGATTCTTTGGGGAGGATAAGACTTGAAGTATAGAGAATTCTCAAAGAACTAAAAGTTGACCTTCCATTTTATCTCACAATCCCATTACTGGGCATCTACTCAGAAGGAAAAAAAAATCAAAAAACAAAAAATGAACAAACAAACCAAAAAAACATTTTACTGCAAGGACATGTGCACCAGAATGTTTACTGCAGCTCAATTCACAATTGCCAAGAAACACAAGTGCCCATCAGCCCATGAATGGTTAACAAACTATGATATATTTATACCATGGAGTACTATTCAGCCATAAGGAAAGATGGACACTTTATACCTTTTGTGTTTACCTGAATGGAGTTGAAACACATTATTCTTAGTAAAGTATTACAAGAATGGAAAAACAAGTATCCAGTGTGCTCAATACTAATATGAAAACCACACACAAACAACTACATGTCCACATGAAAACACAAGTATAATCTGGTGAGGGGGAGGGAGACCCCTAGAGGGAAGGAGCAGGAGGGTGGTTAGCAGGACCTCGCCTAAGGTGCACAATATGAGAGTGCTCAGCGCGCCTCCTGGGTCCACTACAACTTGAACTTTACCTCAGAATTGAAAACAATGTAACTTAACATTTGTGCCCTCATATTAATCTGAAATTTAAAAAATATATAATATATATATAAAAGAAAATGAAAAAAAATTGACGTACACTTTGCTCTTCTGCATTCCCTGAGGACCAGGCCCAATTGGGAACACGAAGACATTCTGCAAGTTCCTTTCCCTCTCTAGATCTAGTTACAAGAAGGAAGATGTTGTTCCTACAGTGCAAATTATCTTCTCTCCCTGGGCTTTTGTGTTCTTG
Organism: Galago senegalensis; assembly: GCA_963575145.1. NCBI lineage: Eukaryota > Metazoa > Chordata > Mammalia > Primates > Galagidae > Galago > Galago senegalensis. The sequence goes on from CAUYTI010151594.1 coordinate 30,107, forward strand.
TTCATACAAAGCGCTGATTGAATTTAGGACTTTACATTTTCTCCGTGTCGCATCTTTAATTTTCCGATGCTGTGTTTACGTGATGAGAGAGGAGAGCCCGGAGCCACTGTCAGGTGCTGGGTTTGGTGTGTTTGCCTTATGATTTAAGGGCAAGATCTCCGGGTTTTCAAAAGATGCTCTGTCCTCATGGGAGATTACCACAGTAAATTTCCACCTATGGGCCTTCTAATAATTGTGACTCGACCATTCAGGGCTGGGGGCCTCCACACTTTATCTCATTTATTTCTTACTACAGTCCTCTGAGGTTAGTGTTATGACTTCCACTTTATAGAAGAGGGACCCAGAACACAAAAGAAATTGTTAATGATGAGAGTAACAATCACTTGTTTTTACACTCTGCAATTACTGCGCTAAGGGCTTTTCATATGTCAATGTGCTCAATCCTCATCGCCATCCCCCCCCCCCAAGCTTCCTCTGTAATTAACCAGCTTTAAGGCCAAGGCATCCTGCATCTTCTGCTTAAAGAGGTGCAGGATGCCTTGCACACACAAATAAGGAGGAAATGGGAATCCGGGTCTGACTCTGGAGCACAGACTTCTAGCTACTAGCTGGACCACCTGCGTCCCGTCTTGGATTGTCTGTGGGTTCTGGCCTTCCCATTCATCTTTGCTCAGCCTCGGTCTCTGGTCTCTGAACTGACATGTAACATCGGCCTGCTCGCAGATATGCTTCTGCTTCTTGTCCTGGGCTCTGGAGTCCTGCCTGCTCACCCCAGCACTTGATGGCTCCATCCTGTCTAGGACTTCACTACATCTAGTTGGCATTGGCAGCCCAAGGGCCCCAGACTTGTTACAGAACCCAAGGCATCCAGCAATGCTCTAACAAGGATTAAAAACAATGGTCACATGTGTTTGTTTGTGAAAGTATTTAATGTATAAGGTAAAATGCCAAGAATGCTGAGGGATAGAGTGTTTCTACTTTTCACTTTCTGTGTGCCAAAAAGTGGGAGATTTTACACACACACACGCATACATGATGTAGATAAAGTTTGTGTGAATTTAAAATTAATGGCCACCCTGTATACACACACACACACACATATATATATGTCAAAATCAATCACAAACCTCGGAGATTTTAGTAGCTTAAATGTCATAATTATCATTATTATTAGCAGACTTAGAATAATATTTTATCAAACTTTAACACTTAGAAATATCTGAATCATATGTCTTCTTTCCCATTCTAAAATTGCATACAAGTGAGGAGTGAGGAATAACAATTACTTCAAAGCCATGTATTGGGGAAGGATCGCTTTCTCTTCTCTTCTCTCTCTGTGACTACAAACCGTTTGCTGGTCTGACTGCTCAGCCTTTCTTGGGAATCACATTCAATTCCTCTGTAACACTGAGAAATATTAAGGGCTGGCAAAGAAGAGTGGAATTGCTAACAAGGAAAACACAGAGCAAAGCCAGCAGCTCCTGCTAATATAATTTAGTAATCTACATTTTTACAAAATCCAGATATTACGAGATACACTGTCAGTAGACTTCACGAGGCCACTCCCTGCCATGTGCCCTTTTCATCTTATTTTTTATTTTTAATAAAAAATAAATGTATATTTTCCTTTAAAAAGTCAGTATATGAAAGTATAAATTTCCTGATTAGGGAAAAGTGATACTCCTTTATTTTTTATTTTTATGAAATCATAGCTGTGGATATTAATGCAATCCTGGGGTACAATGTGCTGGTTTTACGTATAATTTGAAATATTTTCATCAAACTGGTTAATGTGGCCTTCACGGCATTTTCTTAGTTATTGTGTTACAACGTTTATATTGGTCTTTGGACTGAAGCAGGGAATGGGTGCGTCTCCGTGCGGCACTCATGTCCCACAAGGCGCCTTTCTGATGCTGCTGATGCAAACAGGCTATTCTCAGCTCATCCACTGACAGGCTCTTCATGTCTCTTCTCATTTCAAAGCACGATTCTATGATCTCCCCTATGCTAGTGATTAATTTTCTGTTTCCTTTTGTGGATCACATGAAAGCTGATACATAGGTCACTCAAAAGTTTTGAGACAAGACTGTATGGCCCAGTATCTCACTGCCAAGCAGCACAGTGGATGGCATCCGTTCTGATTCACCCGTGCGAGTTTCACCTGGCCTGGCTTATCTGGGTTGCTGGGAAGGCTTCATTCGTTTCTGTCCATGCAAATCTTGTGTTTCTTAATGTTTGCGTATCTCAAAGCTTTGGTAATAACCCACATACTGTATCCAGGTAGCAAGGTATAGATGTTGGCTCTGGGTCCAAACTGACTGGGTCTGAATTCCGGCACTGCCACCTGCCTACTGTGCACTTTGGTGAGTTACTACCTTACAGCCTCACTCCTCCTTTGGGGATGATGAGATAACACCAGCAGGAGGAGAGGACACCTGCTGAGTTTGCTGGGAGGGCTGAACAGCTAACATTTGTAAAATTTTGAAAACAATATTTGGTAAAAAGAAGGGACTTTGTAAACATTAGCTGCTATTATTTTTACCTAGTGAAGTACATTAATATAGGCAATGCTCATAAACTCAAATGTCTAGTGAGGCCAGAAGGGTGACACAAATGACAGGATGGAACCCATGGCAAACTAAAGCATGCATACTTTGCCTCCAGTCTTCCACCTTCTAGGTGTTTTTTAAAGCACTGTGAAATCCAAACTAAACACACCTGCTGCTGATTTCAGGCCAATGCAGAGAAAGGCGGGCTGAGAGAACCCTTCCATGAATGGGACAGTCAGTATTCTGGCTTTCTTTGTGGAATTAAAGAATTTCAGTTTATCCTTATGTTTTGTTCTTAATAGTCATAATGGTTGTTTTACATCAAGAAGATAAGATCGAACTAGGCAGGACTGAAGCTCAGACACAGCAAACCCAACAGTTATCATTGTAAAGGTGGGTTAAAGGTTTGTTGGTGTCAACACCAAGGGCAGGTGGCTGCGGCCTCAGAGGGATGACTGGGAGAGGCGTTATGGGGAAGCACTTGGGAAATGAAGGAAATGCTACCACATCCCTGGTCCTGACACCAACAGGGAACTTGGGACCAGGAGTGGCACTGAGGAATGTGCACTGAGTGGACTGAGCTGGGGAGTGACAGCCAGCCCGTGGTTCTACTTGTCCTGGAGATAGAAACTCCGAAGAGGCAGCAAGGGGAGAGAGACGGTTACAGGCTTAGCAGTCAAGTCCCACGCTCTGGCTCCTGTGCCACCACACAACAGCTGCCAGCCTCCAGCAAACCTCAGAAATGATGCCGCACATAGGGAAGATCCTTTCTGTGTTGACGACCTCATCAAGATGCTTTGGATACAGAATAAAAACACAGTGTAAAAGCTGTTTGGAAACTTTAAAGTGCTATGCCAAGGTAAGGTATTATTTTTAAAGACTTTCAGGCCAAATTTCATTTAATCAACAAAGCTGCATGAAAACTTCCATATAACAGTGATGTTTTGTGACTTCCCATGCCTGACTTATAGTAGGATTTTTTTTTTTTTTGTATAATCGAAGCTATTACAGGTAGTTGGGGATGATTTTCTGAAGTTACTTTAATAGGACGAAATCTGTGCACTTTAGTAAATGGAGGAAAATTTTCACCTACAGCCTGCAGCCCTTTTCATTTCCCATGTATCTCTTCAGTTTTAGAACAATTTAGGGGAGGACATACCAGCTTTTCCAAAAATATTTTCAAGACAACTTTTTGAACTCACTCTTAGTGTGTGTTCATTAAAAGACAAATATTACCAGGCACTTACCAGGCTCTGGAAATACAATGATGAAAAGATGTAACCCCCCTGTCTAATTAGTGTCATATGTGGTGGGAAGACAATTACAGAACAATGGTGGTCCAGAGTGATGGTGTGTGGGAGAAATAATGGGGGAGTTGGGAAAAGGTCTGCCGTCTACCTGGGATGTGCGGGATGAATGGGCATCTTCCAAGCTGGGACACAGTGGCGTGTAAGCCACGTGCCAGGGCAGGTAGGAATGACCCTGGTAAACTCTCTCACCAAAGTAGTTGAGGTCAAACGGAACACAGATAACAAAGGTGAGACTGGAGGGGGCAAGACGGGACATACTTTCAAGGACAAGGAGACAAGGGGCTCTGTGTGGTGTGGTGAACAGTGTTTGACGGTGAACCACTGAAGAACTTGAGTGATCTGAAGATGTTTGCCTGCGCAAATAACCACTTTAGAGGTAACAAGTCACATTTAGAGCTTGATGCCAGTTTGGAGGCTACAGCTCTAAACAAGGCAGAAAAAGTTAGTCCTTAATTATTGCAGTAGCAGTTAGGATGGTGTGAAGAGCATACAATTAGAATTGAGTCTGGTGTTTTATTTGACTTAACCAGTGAGAGTGAAGAGGGAGGGATGAAGAAAGAGAGAGAATCCGGTGTCACTTTATATGATCTGAGCAACCGGGTGGGTATATTTACCAACACAGAGAACAACAGAACAAAAATGGGGAGAATGCACGGGATTTGATTTTAAAAATGCTTGAATTTGAGTTTCCTGTGTAACATCTAAAAGGAGATACTGTGAAATGGTCAAATGACCAAACAGTTGTTGATGGTGCTTGGTTCTGGGGCTCTAGAGAGGGGTCTGTTCTGCAGACGCAGATTTAGGAGGCACTGGCAGGTGGGTATTGGATAGCTTGAGTGAGAATCATATTGCCTAGAGAGAATACAGAGTGAAAAGAAACGAGCTGAGATAGATCCCCGAGGGACACGGACCCTGAAAGCTGACTACGGTGCTGAGAAGGAGTAGACAGGGAAGTAGCAGAAAAGTCAGGAGGAAACTGCCACGAAAAAGGGAGGGGTAAACAGCATCAAACCTCCGGTCACACAGGCAGTGAATGCTCACTGGACTGTCGGGTCACTGGAACCGGTACAGGCTGCTGCCATGGCATGATGGAGGTGGGTCATGAACGCTGAGGCGGGAGATTGAGTGAAGAAAGCGCATTCACTCAGGACGCTAGACTTTGAGGCTACACAACAGAATACATTGTGTTCAGTGATTAGCTTGCAAGAAATTAGACAGCATGGAATATACCAACATGCTAGTGTTGGGGGTGTGTGTGTATATTGACAGCGGTGGAAAATAATAAAGAACTCCTTAAAACTAGTAAATAGATCGGTTAGACGTTCATACACAATGAATATGGTCGGCTGCTTGTGGGATTTGTTAGGAACTCGTGACAGGGGTTTGGGAACACAGAGAAGCCTAATAGAGGTGACCAGGTTTATTTCAGGAAGCCTGGAGCAGAATATATGCATGACTGAATGGGCGAGAATGTCACTCAATTATATTCTTTCTTGGCAATAGACTGCAAGGCAAAAATCAGTCTGAGGTAAGAAGAGGAACCTGGAAGGCCGGAGTTGAGGGCGTTTCTCCAGGGGTGCAGCAGCCGCGGGGTTGTGCTGCTCAGACCTCTCTTGCTCCTGGTCTGCGGCTGCTGCGTGCTCAGGACCGCCCAGGGTTGCGCGCTGACGTCACACCGCGCCAGCCAATGGCTGAGCATCGCAGTCCAGCGATGGCCCGTCCTGCCCACTGCGGGCTCCAGCGAGCGCTGGGCGGTCTGCTCGCTGGTTCCTGGTGGGCCTGGCTGCCCGGCAGTTGAAAGCTCTTCCTAAAAATCTTTCCTTCTTTCTCTCTCTCCTTTCACAAGTGTCAGATCAAGCATCATGTCCACTGACTCTTCTCCTCAACTCCCTTTCCCTGGCTTACTCTTTTTTCTCCCGCGTTTGCCACAGTAAATCTTTTGCACATCTATTTCCATCCAAGAGCCTGCTTCTGCCTCTCATAGGATGCAAATTGACACAGGATTGATGCACAGCTATTATATTTTTAAGTTAACATTTTCCAGTTATCAAAAGAATTGTTCTTTAGGTGGGTCAGGGGTCATTTAAAACACATTTCATTACAGCCTCAGGCGAATATTTCTCTCAAAAATCCCATCTCCATTTATTCTGATCTACCCAAGATAATGCCTCTTGCGCATAGAAAACCATCTAATCTGCTATTAGAGTCTTGGTGCGTTACCCTATTTGATATTTCCTTTTATTTTCTACTTCTTTGCATTTCCAAGTAACTCCCTCCCACTGCCCCCCCTATATTCTGTATTTTACTATTTCAGTCACTCTCTTTTCAGTGTCCTCAGGACCTTGCCCCATAATCTCCATTACTTTTACCTGGATGAAGCCAAGTGTCCAGATGTCCACCTTCTCCTTACCTTTATATCGGCTACTCAGTGTTGCTGGAGAGAATATTTAAATTGGTCTTGTTCTAAGTTCATGGTCAATTTTAGTGTTAGTTGTCTATATATCCAGTTACTAGTTCACTTGCCTATATTTTTAGATATGTGTTTCATGGGCATTTTGAACTCAATACATCTAAATTTCACCCTTGATTTTTTTCTTTTTTACCTAAAACTCTGATTTTCTTGTAGTATTTCCAGTTTAATAAATGGTACAATGGCTTAAGCACTAGTTGATTAAATACTGGTGGTTTATAGCAGGACATCCAATCTTTTGCCATCTTCTGCCAATTTCATTGCCTAAGTACAATTCTCTCTCCATTAGGTATTGTGAATCCCCTAAAAACGCTTTTGTCCATTTTTAAATTTCAGATTAATATGAGGATAAAAACAATTAGGTTACAATGTTTGAAATTTTTAGGACAAGTCCTGTTGTAGTTGTGTCCCACCCCCAGGTGTGCCATACACTCTTCCACTGTGTCAGTTAGGTGGGAGCACAGCAATCCCTCTCCTTCCTCTCTCCCCCTCACCTTGAATTGAACTGAGTTTTTCTCTTGTGCAGGTGTGTATTAGTTTGTCTACTGGCTTCATATTAGAATTCAGTACATTGGATACTCACTTTTCCGTTCTTGTGATACTTTACTAAGAAGAATGTGTCTCAACTCTAACCAGGTTAATACAAAAGATGTAAAGTGCCCACCTGAATAGTATTGCATGGTATACATGGACCACAGTGTATTAATCCATTCATGGGTTGATGGGCTCTTAAGTTTTTTCCACATTTTGGAGAAATTGAGCTTCTATAAACAATCCAGGGCAAATGTCCTTATCATAAAATGATTTTTTTTCTTCTGGGTAGATGCCCACTAATGGGATTGCAAGATCAATTGGAAGGCCTATTTTGAGTTGAGGATTTTTCATACTTCTTCCCAAAGAGGGTGTATTAGTTTGCAGTTCCACCAACTGTGTAAAAGTGTTCCCTTCTCTCCACATTCATGCCAGCATCTGCAGCTTTGGGACTTTGTGATATAATTCCTTAAAATGTAATGGAAAGAAAAATCTATAGTAGACTTGCAGATAAAAAAAAAGAGAGAGAGAGAAGAATGAGATCTGGGATCATGTAAGTCAATGTTTGTCAACTCCAGCTATGGGTTAGAATCAGTACAGCAGCTTTAAAATATGCCACTATTTGGGCTATACCCCTCAAAAAATTTGATCTTCTTTATCTGAATTGGCCCTTAGGTATCAATATTCTTTTTGTAATCCCTGGGTGATTCTGATATGCATCCATAAGGTTAAAAAAGAAGGTTTCTTTGTTGTTAATGTTATCACTGTTTATGATGTGAGCATGTGTTTATGTACTAAGAGAAAAATATTAGCAAAGATGGAGTTGAAAATTCTGGGACAAGGGTAGTAATTGGTGGGGCAAGTGAGGGCACAGGATTTATAGTGGGTAGAATAGTCATTTTTCTGGCACTTGGGGGAAAAAGAAAGGAAGTTATATATTTTTTATTGATATGAGGAGCAAGGCAGAAGTGGAGTGAGTTTCCCTGTGAAGCCTTCTACTCTTCCCTAAGAAACAGGAAACAACTTTATCAGCTGAGAATGAGGCTGAGACCTGTTACCTGAAGAGTGTGAGCACGGATTTGGGAGTGAGTCTTTTCTTCCAAACGATTTATCATCTTCACAGCAAAGAAACTCTTATGTTTTTGTCCTTCCCTAGTCACCTGTTACAAAGATAACCACAAAACGAGTCCAGGGATCAAGAAACATTTGGGTTGACCTCAACTGATAACTTCTTTTATTTCTTTTTTCTCTTTTTATTTTTGACTTTTCTGCTATTTAAATAATTGTTCTCTTTTTTTTTCTTCCTAATCCTAAAAACTTTGCCTGTTATTTACCCACTCTGAGTCACTGATGTTTTTTTATTTTATGGTTCAACTCTCCCCTTTCACAAAGTTTTCATAAATCTTCCCTTTTATAAAACCTGCACTGGAGCACTTTCTGGCAAAAGGACACAGTGAACGTTTTCAGTGCTGTGAACGCATGCCTTTTTAATTTCACAAGGCAGCATACCATTTTGTGTGTGAACACCACATTTAATGGAGCCAAAGTTAGGAAATGGATACATAAGTAAGTATTTTCTATGCTGAACTTTTTTCAGTTTTTTGACATAATGACAAGTACACATAAACAGACTCCTTTAAGCAATGCTTTCTTAAATAAAATTCTATAGACCTTATTTGACACAGACCAAGTCAGTTCAGCTGAAACCTAAAGAGTTTGAGTTCCCTTCAATTAAAGTAAATCAAAAAGTTGATAGACATTTTAGAAATTATCCTGGTAAATAGAAAGTTCACTTTAGGGCACAGGTACCTAGTTACATGCGTGGGATCTTCTGCATTAGTATGAAACACACTTCTATTAGGTGCCCCGTGACTACACTGTGTGTATATAACTACCTTAATTATGACTTAGGAAAACCCCACAACCGTATTAAAATTTATCAGCCAACAACATTCTGAGACTCACTCTATGTAGTGTTTCCAGGACTTTAAAAACAAACATAAGATGCAGTATTTTTCATAAGAAATGTACAACATAGACGAGTCAGTGAAATTATTGTACACGAGACACAAAACATCTGATCAACAGCACCGATGGACGGAGTATTTAGTGCAGTGGGTGTTTACTGGGCTGCTGCGGCCTGCTGTGTGTGAGAGGCGGTGGGTCAACTGAAGCCTCTTCCTTGGCTGGGGAAATGGAGACCTTTGGTGCATACACAACTGTTCCCTTGTCCTGGGATATTTTTATTTTTGTCATTTTTAATTGTTTTCTAGAACTTAGTGCCTGAAATAGTGCGCATGTGTTTCTTTATGGTTACCTTCCTCTCCTAAAACAAAGAGAGCAGGGACTTCCTTTTTTTTTTTTTTTTGTATCCCTAGAATTGACAGCAGTGCTTGGCACACAAAAATCTCACTAAATATTTGTTGGATAAAGGAAGGGACTCCTGCCCTCTAGAATGAGAGTAGGGCAGAACTGACGTGTACAAATGTCATCAAGAAGGCCCATGGAGGAAGCTTGTTGGCCTAGGAGGGGGGAAAATTCCAGCAAAGGAGGAAGGGGGAGTGTCTCACAGCAGTCTCTGAGGGCACCTGTCAGTGTTAGGGTTAAACCAGTTCCTTGCCCTGAGTTTCTGTAAAACTAGTTTCACATGTGATCTTTCCCATTCTTGGAATTGATAAGTATTTAATTTTCAAATTCCCAAATGTTTTTGGTATGGTGATTATAATGCTAAGCTTGAGTAACTGCCCGGCTCATGGAAAACAGGATAAATTTTTATAAAGGTCAACAGACTCATGATGAAATTTATAAAACCACAAGAAGGTTTTTCTGTTCTAAATATCCTTATGGAGGTTTCATCCCAGTGGCATCCATGCAAATTTCCCAAAGCCCTGTGGAAGGATTGGGAATGATCACAGTGAGGGTGGGGTTGTAGGTTGCATTGAACACCATTAGCTCCACAGAGACCTCTGTTTAGTCCTGTCATCATGTAAGCAGATATATCCACTCTCCCTGTGACAAACTGCAGTTATCTGCCTACAGGAGCCACAATCATGTCATGAAGGGCTGTCAATCTCTTTGTTGTATGAGGGCTCATCTACCACAGCATGGTGGACACACACCGGTGGCCTTAATTGGTTACTGCCTTCCTAATCTAATTCTTAGAGAATCATATTTGGATTTCAAAACCAGACTGCAAACTGGAGTTCAGAAAGGAGCAAACCTCAGACTGTCATGCTTTTTTAGGGAGGAATTTTAAACAGAATGACATCAGGTCAGAGGGTAAGGACACAAAGTAAATATATTGCAATTACTCATGAACAGAACTTTCTTTCCCACACCAAACACAGTCAGCTTAAGTCTGTGACTAGTAGCAGAGACAGTGAGGTAGTTATCCACAGTTCTCAGGGAAAAGTAAAGCAGTGTGTAAACACTACAAGAATCTGCGTAAATTCTCCAGGGCTTAAATTAAAGCTATGTCTCCCTGGGTTTGGATCCCAACTTCAGTACTGACTAATTCTCCAGTCCCAGACAAGTTACCTATGAGAAACATACCCGAGCCTCCGTTTCCTCACATGTAAAACAAAGGTAATGATGCCTTTCTTTTTTTTAACAGAGTTGTATAACTAGTGTGGTTAAGTAGTCAAAAATTAGTAGTCTTAAATTATTTTTTATTAAAAAGAGAACTAAGATGCTTAAAAATTTCAAAGGTAAATTTTAAAATATTAAAAAAAATAACTCCAGGCCAAGGAAAGTACACTAGCCATTCCATCTACTGCTTAATTCCTCAAAAAAGAAAGAGAAGATTAACTAATGTAGGTTTTATAAGAGCTTCTTATTTGAGATTTAAAAATAAGACCAGTCTAACCATAGTAAACGATGGGTGAGTAAGCATAAAAGGAAGAAAGGACCGGGACGGAGGGAGGCTGGACTGGGCTGAGGTTGTGCAGTGTGCCATTTTGTCCACGATTATCCCGTTCCCTGCTGCAATTATACTCCACAGTCCACAGTCACTTACGTTGTATCCAACTAGCATTGATCAAAATGAAATCAAAATATAAACAATGTGCGCTGGCCAGAAGACTATAATTAAACAAAGTCTTATCACTGAACATGACTGTGGATGTTTAATACATCAGGCTATCAGACTCCCCAAATTAATTCACTCACTAATGAAAGTTGTCTGCTATCAGAATAACCAGTTTACTTTTTTCAACAATCTAGCCACACCAGTTTTCAATTAAGATTCAAAAAGCCAGGTCCTGATGAGTAAGAGAGTCATAAATGATGCGTGATGCCCCACTTTTATGGAGTGTCGCATCTATTATTCTGCTTTAATCCTTGAGCATGCTTTTAATTCATGAATAATTAATGTTGAGGCTATTTTATAAAGATTATAACCACTTTGAAGGTAACTATTCCAGGAAGCATGTTCTAAAACTAAGTATGCCATCTATTCAAACTTAGCAAGCTGATTCCTAAAACGCTCAATTAAATTTTAATAGTTTCTTGTTGTTTAATTGACACCTATTCAGTCCAATGATTCTAACGGGTCAGGATCTAACATTTCATCTTTCCTTTTAACAGGGTGAAATATTTCTCGGGTATTTTCATTACTGGTTTTATATTCAGAATTTAAGCATTCGGGGACATTCACATCTTGGAAAACGTCCAGTACTTAAAACATTGAGTTTCCGTTCTGGTGAGAACAGCTTCCTGGGAGTTGGTAGTGCCCAGAGCCCAACTCTGGGTTTCCTTTGATCTTCACTTTGGCAGCCCTGCTACTCCACAATCCTTCATTAAATTCCACTGACCTGCCTGGACCTGGGTGAAGGCAATTTTCCAGGCAAGTATTTTAATCATGAAGAGCAGATAGCCTCTGTGAGTTAAAGGAGGACAAGAAAAGTGTTGCAAGGATATGAAAAGGTAATTTCACAGACATTCAAAACTAGCTAAACCCCATGTAAATTGCAACTGGAATCTGGGAAATCAAAAGCTGAAGTTCTCCTTTATCTCTCACTGCGTGCTCCTTCTGTACATGGCCAGCCTGGCAGCCTGTCCCTAATCTCTTGCATGACCCATTTTCTCAAGCATCTATTGCCAAATTCAGATGTATTGTGTCTCTTGGTTTGGGTTCTCAAAAGGAAAAACAAAGCAAAGCAAAATAAAACAAAACAACTCCCACCCTCCCACCCCACCCCACCAAAAAAAAAACACCGAAAAGGAGAGCTTATCTGTTGGAAGGGCTCTTTGCCACAGGCCATATCAGAGGTTCTGGTTCAGCCAAGGGTGGAGAGTCCATGGCTTAGGAATCTTTCTGTGGTTCCATCAGCTATGGCCAGAAGCAGAGGGAGCAACAGGATCGATAGAGTTTTCCAGCACTTGTGGGAGTGCAGATATTCATGATGAAGTTGTCCTTATCAGGACAGCTATTGCTACCTCAATCAGAGATGCAGCATTCATTCATAACTAAGTTCTCATGTCAGCTATCTCAACAAATACCATTGTCATTATCATAGTTTATCCATTCATTCAAGAACATCTATTAATATCCCACCTATGTGCCAGCCACTCTGCGAGACTGTGAACACAAAGATAAAGAAAGTTTTTATTTGTAATAAAGCCAATCTTTAATTTTAAGGAACTGGTACCTTTACGAGATAGCTCTGGGAGGAGGAAAAGGGGTCACTTTTCCAGGGACAGGTGGAAAATTTTGCATCCAGTGAAATGATACTATTGTAAACTGGGGATGCCTGGCTCAGGTGATGGTGGATCAAAGGTTGAGGATTAGGCTGACAAAAAACCCAAAACAAACAAACAACCCTAAAGGATGATCCAACCAGCCTATCAATGTTAGGATGATACTGAATGATAAGGCTCATTCTCTGCTTCATCTGGATATCAGGGATTAATATAGAGTTTTCTAATATACATAAAGTTACTGTCTCTAACAACATTATCTGAACAACTGTTCTCTAAGATGTGTATTCACACTGTGGTTTTAGAATCATCATTGTAAACTCAGATACTTAAATCACAGGGTCGAAGCAGTTAAAACGAGTGAGTGAAACATTTCAGATATATCATCAGGTGAGCACAGATTCTTTCTGAGAAGCCACTATGTAGCCATCCAAAAACAAGGTACAGTGATTCCAGATCTCTCAATTTTTAAAGAAATACTTGAAATGTAATTTTTAAAAATAAAATTCTAAATTAAAAAAAAAGACTCACTGAAGGTTATTCCAAATATATCTGACCTATCTTGAGGTCCACCAAATTGCAAGCCCGGTTTGGCAGTAAGAACTATAGAGTGCCTGGTGCTCACAGCCTTGCCTTGAGGAGACTCGTGTGAGGGAACTCGGGATGCTACATCCCAAGAGTTGATGGGGGTGCCCTGAGTTGCCCAAGGTGGGGTATCATTATCCATGGAGAAATTGCAGGATGAGCAGTTGTGGAAGGCTGAATAACGAGCTCCCAATGTATCCACGTTTTAATTTTTGGAACCAGTGAACGTTACTCTATATGGAACAAGGTACTTTGTGATTAAGTATCTTGAAATGGGGGGTCATTCTGAATTATCTAGATGGGCCCAATTTAACTACGAGAGCTTTTATAGGAGGGTAGGTTAGAGTGAGAGAGAAGAGGAGGTGTGAGGCCCATGCGGAGGCAGGAGGGATGCTGTTTCTATAAGGAGACCACCAGTCAACTAACCCAGGTGGCCCGGACGCTGGAGGAAGCAAAGAACCCAGAACCTCCAGAAAGACAAGCCCTAACATTAGGGACACTGGCTGTGAACATCTGACCTCCAGATCTATAAGGTGAAAAATGTGCATTGCTTGAAACCACATTTGTGGTCATTTGTCACAGGGGCCACAGAAAGCTAATACAGAAACACAAAAGCTCCCCAAAAGTTGAGCTTCCCTCTTCTGGTCCAGAAAGAAGGAAGTGGGACAGTCAGAGAGGAAACTTCTCCACACCCAGGCCATGAATTTAAGACCTTCTTGGCCCTGAGGGAATCTACCGCACATTAGCAGGCTCTACCTTCTCACATGGACGATTCTCCTGCTGAGAGCCAAGGGTGCAGCTGCCCGTCATCTCCAGCTCTGATTAGACCTTTCCCAAAGCCCACACCTGATAAGGGATGACGAGTACCTTGGGGGAACAACACCATCTTTAAGAGTGAGATACTTTCTGTACGAAAACCAACCAGTGTCTTGGAGTCATTATCTGTAAAAAGGGAATGATAATATTATACAGAGTTATGAGATAAGAAGATTAAAAAGAAGTACCATAATGCTTTATGAATATAGGAACCCAGTAAATGAAGGAAATCATTTTTATTATTCCTTTATTGTTACTTTGCAATCTCTAGATTCATTGCAAGGTTTAGTTTCCGTCCTATCCTCAGCAAATTAGCAGCTCAACGGGAGCAATGGCGATCACTCATAATCTGGTCTCCATGCCCTATTCCTCAGGGAATGATGGAGGAATAGATGCTTCCAGTATGTTAAAACGGTAGGTTTATAACCCAGCCTCCTGTTTCTGGGATGTCAGAAGAACGAGGCTTCTGAGAAACGCCTGCCTTTGCAGGCCATCTGAGACCATCGTCTCCCCACACGCACCATGTTGCTGATGCTTGTAAAGAAGGGCTTGACTGTCGCAGCTTCACACTGTGTGTTTGTGGCATCCGTAGCCTTCAGGCTTTGCAAAGATGCACAAGGTTTCCACAGTGCTGTTGCATTCTGTGAGCAGAGAATATGTAAATGGATGGGCTGAATTCACAGACTTGATTCTGTAAAATTTGGCAATGGCTATGAACACATTTTTGAAAAGATTAAAAATATAACCAATACGTGAGATGTAACAGTTTGGTGAACTCTAAAATCTAATACTGATGTCATGAACTGCAATGACTTTGGGTCAGGCAAGAAACCCGGTGAGTAAAGGGAAGGAGCCACCAGTGGGTGGTCTGTGCCCCAGTGGGCCGCAGGCTCTGCTCGAGGACACGCCTTCAATTCCATTCACACACCCCAGGCCTGCACACTCACCTAGGGCCAACTCCAGTCCACAGGCTGAGTGCACGATGCCCACAGCTAATGGCTACTTTGTCAGAAAATTTAGACCGAGGGGAATGTAGGATATAGGAGACGTTTGTCTTCAGAGATGCTTGTTTAACAAGTTGTGCTCACGCCACTCCCACATCTGTGGGGTTGGTGCCCCGTCCTTTGAGCTCTGACTGCTCAGCCCCCCAGCACCTGGTCTCACTTGGCTCTGCTTAGAGAATATTTCAGGCGAGGCCACTCTTTCTCTTTGTGGGCCAAATTATGTATCTGAAGATTCAGTTTTCCCTTTGAACAATGCCAGGAATTTGTAGACTCTCTGGTATAGCAAATACATGTTATAATACCAGTATGAACAAAGCATGCTATCCTAATCCCTTGTGGGAATATTTGGAAAAATTATATGGGGAATCTCCCAGGACCTGAATATGCTAAATTCCAACTCCAGAAAGCATTCATAGACATGATATCACATTGTACCTCACACAATTACTACTTGTCAATTAAAAATAAAATTTAAAAATACTTTTTTCATACCAGGCATCTTGGAAATTCAGTGCCATTAGTAGAGTAAATCATTTTTTAAGGATGGAATTTTAAGCTATGGCAAGCGGCTTGAGTATACGGTTTTTAGCAGAGGACCTCGTGCCTCCTCAGATCACCCCTTGGCCTTGTTCTGCTAAGGAGTATATGAGAATGATCAGGGGACAGCTACAGAGTATGGAGAGGCACAAACACCGGCTTTCAGAGTGGCTTTTTCAAATCTATTTTTTTTTTTTAGGAGACTATCTGAACAAAAACAATGGAAATAAACTTAGTAATCTTATCTTTTTAAACTCTGCAATCATTATTTTTCTTGTAAAATAGACAAATGGATTTTCCATAAAGATGATGTGCAGAATTAATTGGAGTGATATTTAGTTTTTTTGAAAAATACATTTTATCATTTTAACACATCATCTAAAATAAGGATGTAAATAGAACTGATGCTCAGTTACAACTTTTATTCCATGCATGTAGAATTGGTTACTCTTATTTCTGGATAATATTGTGAAACAGGCTTCATGATACAGGCCTGTTCAGCATGTGGACCCTGGAAATGGTTTGCCTGAGTTTAAGGCCCAGCCTTCGGAATATTGCCCATCTTAAATGTCTTTCAAAGAAAGAGTGGCAGGACAATCTTTGTGCTTGTTCATGGAATCTACCAGGTTAAACATCCCACCACTTTTAAAGAAACAGCAGAGTTATGACAATGAAAATCTCTAAATGAGATGAGTTTGGTGGAGGGACTATTTATATATAGCAACTCAATAAATGGTGGCTACTATACTCTGCCTGGAAGAAATGTAACAATGAACTTTCTCACACTTTCATGACACCTGGCATTTGTACGTGTTTTCACGAACATTCACCATTGATCCTCACTAAATTCCTTGTGAGGAAATAGGACAGACATTAACATCATAATTTTCATGAGATAAAATTAGATTCAGAGTATCTGATTCAAGGTTCTTGGGTCCCATGTAAGCTTTCAGTTTTAAAGAAATCATCTCATTTTCTAGGCCTGTCCACAAAATGAGTGAGGTGAACAGGTGGTATAGCAGACCCCTTCCTCTATGAGGAGATCAAGTGGTTAAGACGAGCCAGACTTCACCGTGGGCAAAAGGATCAGGCTGCCAACTTTCCAGGATTTGGAAGGAGGCTGGGGACACAGTTCCTCCTGTCAGTACCAGGCTGATGGAATCCCGAGAGAACAACTCACACCAGTCAAGACGGCTGCGAAAGGGAGGGGCCTCATGATTCTCGTTTACAATGAGAATCAATTGCAAAGAAACCAGAATTCTTAAAATCCTTTTTATCGATGTCTTTTCACTCCATAGTCAAGCTGGATGGGATGCCCATCCCTAAACAGAAGTCAGTCTTGTTTAATCTAAAATACAAGTAAAATAAATTGAAATGATCAATGAAAAACATCTTTAGAAGAGGTGAGGAATTTTGTCACTATGGATGAATCTATGGAACTAAAATATTTGTAATCCTTTGGCCAAGACCAGCTTCCCTGGGAGAGCACTGGAAGTACAGGCCCACCTTCATCACGAGTCCCTTCTCCTTCTGTGAGCTGTGGCCAGTCTCTGCTACTGAGGCCATTTGTCCAGGCTACAATTTTATCATGAGAATATACCAGAATGGTCAGGGGAGACAGGAGAGAAGGACAAACGTTCTCAGACACCAGTGTTGGGAGCACTCTAAAGACAAGATTATTGGTACATTTTGGGACGAGGTGGTAGCCCGTAGGAGAGTGAGCTACGTAATAGAGCATTACAGAATTTGTCAGTAAATCATCACAGATGTTACCACCCTTCTCTAAACTGGTGCTTTTAGTTTATAAAGTTTCTCTGTTATGTGATAAGAGGGTTCTGAGGTCATTAATATCTTAAGTAGGCTGAAAATAGTGTACAGCAGCTTTAAATAATAGAACCCAAGTCTTTTAACTGCCTTTTATTAACTAAGACAGCTGTTTAGAAAGCAAATTTTCCTTAAGAACTGAATGGTTACTAAACTATCAAGCTAAAATCATAAACAGTACTTTTTGGCCCTTCAATAAGTGTTCTATTGACTGATGTTTAAATGTTTTCAAGAAAAACAGTTCTCTGGTTGCAAACATATCAGAGACAACTGAGTAGACAGGTTGGCGTTCTAGGTGAGTGACACAGAGATACTCAGAGAGCGGTCAGGAAACTCACACAGCCAACAGACTGTACAGTGTGACAAAGAAGGACAAATGGTCTGCAGTTACTCAGAACCTTGGTAACCTCCATAAGAAACTAGAAGTAATAAGAAACTACTCTGCTTATTGGTAGACATGCAAATCACCATTACCTTTTGGGAAACAAATCCGGTTAGGTTTTTATTTTAGCCAAGCAAGCTCACTTTAGGGAATCTGATCCATAGAAACAAAAGCACCAGCATGTAGCAGCAAATGTCCAGAGATGTTTTCATGACATTGTTCATAGGGCTGAAAATAAAGGTGAAGATGATGTGAATCACCAGTATAAAGGAATGGTTTGATAGATTGTGGTGCAGCTATACCGTGGGATCGGATGCACCAGTAAAGATAATCACAACAGTGGCTGTTGATCAGGATAGTTTTCCATGGATATTATTCAGACAGAAAGAAAAAAAAAGTTAAAAAGCAGAGAAGTGTCTTTAAGATTATACCATTTTTTGTGGAATCCAAAATTATATAACAATAAAACACTTATGTGGATACATGCACGTATAGGTGTACATATTTATGTGTGACTATGTGTATGATTATTTTAGAATAAAGAAAATAAATATAAAAATCCATATTAGGTCCTTAGCGTGAGATGATGTGAGTGAAGGGGAAGAGCACAGGGGATGAAAGCCAAAGAAAATTTTAAGTAGAAATGATTATAATAAAAACTAAAATTGATAATTTTTCACTTATGTAAAATTACACATGTGTAAGTTTATCCACCTATGAAGAAACTATGGAAAGATAAACAAGAAAGTGAAATCTGCCTTGTAAGAATGACTGGGATCTATTAATTAGAAAAAAAGTAGAAATAGTCACAAAGGAAGTTTTTTAAAGGAGGCAAATAAACACATTTGGACACAAACAGTTAAAATCTTGTATGGCAAAAGGCACTATAAGAAGGGAAATGATAGGGCCGGAAGAAATGTCTGCAGCCCGTGTGGCCGGCAAAAACCCATGTGTCCCAACAAACAAAGAGCTGCTACAAACTGTTAAGGAAACGATAACCGAACACATGAGATAAGACCAAGCAAGCGGTACCAGAGGAAGCCCGAGTAATCCACGCGCACGAGAGAGGCGGGAGAAGCAAGTGTCAGCAACAACGGAGGTACAGTGTTCACTTCCCCAGTCAGCAAGAATTAAAAAGAACAACAAACTGCTCCTGGAGAGAATTTTGAGTAAATCAGGCGCCTCTATACAGTTACTGGTGGGAGGGAGAATTGTTACAACTTCTCAGAAAATAATAATTTGGTAACATACTAACTAAAATACTTGGGCTAAATTATGTTTCTTTTAAAAATTTACCTTATTCATATATAAAATACATGTAAATATATGAACATACATGTTTATGTATGTATTGTATAAACACACACACACACGTTAACAATATGGTCCTCCTTTGCCCAAGGTGTGTACAAAAGATGATTTCAATGCAATTTTGTGCAGCAAACAAAAAATCCATAGACAGAGACAGGACCTGTAAATGACTGGATGTAAATTGAGTCTAAAGAATAGTTTCAGAAAGTGAAGTATACACCAACCTGAAAATCACACAGCTGTTTAGAAGACATAAGTCCAGTTTAGATCTAAAGATCCTGAGATATTATATCTATAACCTATTTTTAAGAAAAACAACTACAGGGTATGACC
Organism: Galago senegalensis; assembly: GCA_963575145.1. NCBI lineage: Eukaryota > Metazoa > Chordata > Mammalia > Primates > Galagidae > Galago > Galago senegalensis. Next base: position 49,456 of record CAUYTI010151594.1, read on the forward strand.
CAATTTTCAAAACAACAATGAAAAACTATGTATGTGCTTGAGAGAGAAATGTATGATATAATTCTAAAAGAGTTTCCATTCCTTCATAATGATAACAATAAGCTTCAATTAGCTAAGGCATGTGTTTCTTTGTACAGAATCATCATTACCTGATTTACCTTATAAACTGGGAGCCAGCCTTCATTTGGATTAATAACATCTTTTTTTAAAAGTCTTTTTTGTAACAGAAACTACTACTAATACAGCTAATGTTAGGATCTTAAAGACAATGACTATTATTTACTTTAGGAAAATTGTAGATGAAAAGAAGTAGGGAACAAAAGGTGGACACGTGGCAGGTGTCACCCGACGCATCCTATGGACATGGGCAGGTGTCACCCAACACATCCGATGGACATGTGGCAGGTGTCACCCAACACATCCGATGGACATGGGCAGTTGTCACCCAACACATCTGATGGACATGGGCAGGTGTCACCCAACACATCTGATGGACATGGGCAGGTGTCACCCAACACATCCGATGGACATGGGCAGGTGTCACCCAACACATCTGATGGACATGGGCAGGTGTCACCCAACGTATCCGATGGACATGGGCAGGTGTCACCCAACGCATCTGATGGACATGGGCAGGTGTCACCCAACACATCCGATGGACATGGGCAGGTGTCACCCAACACATCCGATGGACATGGGCAAGTGTCACCCGATGGACATGGGCAGGTGTCACCTGATGCATCCAATGGACATGGGCAGGTGTCACTCGATGGACATGGGCAGGTGTCACCCAACACATCCAATGGACATGGGCAGGTTTTACCTGATGGACATGGGCAGGTGTCACCTGACGCATCCAATGGACATGGGCAGGTGTCACCCAACGCATCTGATGGACATGGGCAGGTGTCACCGGATGCATCTGATGGACATGGGCAGGTGTCACCCAACACATCCGATGGACATGGGCAGGTGTCACCCAACACATCCGATGGACATGGGCAGGTGTCACCTGATGGACATGGGCAGGTGTCACCCGATGGACATGGATGGGCAGGTGTCACCTGATGCATCCGATGGATGTGGGCAGGTGTTACCTGATGGACGTGGGCAGGTGTTACCCGATGGACATGGGCAGGTGTCACCTGATGGACATGGGCAGGTGTCACCTAATGCATTCGATGGACATGGGCAAGTGTCACCCAATGCATCTGATGGACACGTGGCTGGTGTCACCTAACACATCCGATAGACATGCGGCAGGTGCACCTAACACATCTGATGGACATGGGCAGGTGTCACCTAACACATCTGATGGACATGGGCAGGTGTCACCCAATGTACCTGATGGATGTGGGGCAGGTGTCACTTGATGCATCCACAACGTTGGAGAAGACCTTTTGGCTCTCGGCAGATAGGAGTGGCAGGTGGGTGTCTCACAAGTGGTCCATGGTGACATGCAAGGCCACCAGCAGGTAGAAGTGTGAACTAGCTGCTAGATCTGAGTTCAAAGTCAAAACTAGTAAGAAAGCAGGTCTCCAGTCTCAGAGGAACTGAAGTGCCAGCTGGCTCAACAAAGCAGAGAAGACAAGTAACTAGAAAGGGAGCATAAGCAGGACTCGGTCAGGCCCGCACAGTGGCCATGCAGGCCGTGGACACACAGCTTCAGGGATGCCATTCACTTACTGCAGGGTGAGGGGTGCCTCCTAAATTTACTTAAGGCAAGAAGCCCATTAAAGTACTGAGACATACCCCAGAGCAGGGTGCATGAGGGTTGGAATCGACAGTCTGGCTGCTTATGGTCATCACCAATAGGGCTACCACGACTTTGATAGCTGAAGTAATTGCAAAACTCTGTGCTTTATAGAACATGTTTATGGATACCAGAAAGAGTCAATGAGGTGGCCAGGTTAGGTATTACAATTACTGTTAAAATGAAGAGACAACTCAGAAACATTCCTGGATTTACCCACGGTCTCAAAGACAGCCAGTGACAAAGCAGGTGACAGCCAGTGACAAAACCATCCTGTTCCCACTGCCCCAAGCTTCTCACATTGGGAACAAGATTTGGTCCTTGACATTGGGATAAAGCTGAGGTCGAGGCTTGCTGAGCAATGTGCCAAACAGATCATAATGCATATTGTAATTCATTCTTAAGTATTATATTTTCTTACTTTTTTGTGCCCAGTGGATGCAAAATCTCTCCCTGGTATAAGGATTTCCTGCTGTGTGAGAGTCGGGCCCCATGGTCCCTCCTGATAATTATTTTGTTGTAGTGACTATTTGTTTAGACAGAACATGTTACAGAAATGATTTACGGCAACTAACAAAAACGCATATAATACAAAATATAATTGAATAAAAAGGAAGTAAGGAAATTGAATTAGAAGGAAAACAAGTAAAAAAAAGAAAGCAGTCAGCCAAAAATGAGGTTAGTTCACAAAATAAATAAGACATTTGGTTAAATTCTCTGTATTTGCCAGAGATAAACCTCAAATTTGGCCCTTGACTTCTTAGCATTAGGGAGAAAGAAGAAAGCGTGATTCTCAGCATTTGGAAAAGATAATTAAGCCAACTAATAGCTTAGGAGAAATGCAAGTATTCTTATTACTGAGGCCAGAAAGACATATTTTTCATTGCTCCATAAACTGCCAATAATGGCAGTTAATTTTTATAAGCATCTCACTATGTGCCAGGCATGACACTTCCACAGCCTTATCTCATGCAATTTCCCCCACAATCCCATAGGATGAGGATTATTGGTATCACTCTTTTACAAAAGAAGAAATTGAAATACAAGAGTGTGAGTAAATCACTGAAGGGAACACGGTTACTAAACACGTGCCTGACTGCGGTCTGGGATTCCAGCCCAGTCCTGCCCACTCCAAGGTTATGATTCCACCACATAGTTTTATTTGGGAGCTGTACCTTGATTCACTCCCTAAATCCCTCTGAATATCCAACAGAATTCATCAATAACCAATATAGTGTAGTCCCCAGTATTTTCTCCCTGCCACATAACTTTGTTTTCTTTCCTTAGCGTTATCCAAAATTATCATGTCCATTTGTTTCCTTGTTTTTGTTGTTTGTATTTCTCTCATTAGAGTAGAAACTGCACCGCCATGGTGATCTTTCTATCTCGTTCCCTATCGTATCACTATAGTCTAATTTACCACCTGTGATATAGGAGGCACTTTGTAATTTTTGGAGAAAAGGTTGGGTGTCCATTCAAAACATTTACACGTTCAAGAAGCCCAGTACCCCTACTTCTTCATAGTTCCTTACAGGACTTGCTAACCCTTCTCTAGTTTCCATGGTTTACTTATTCTAGTTACTCACCAGGAGTGTATCATCTCCTTTAACTTGGGCTCCAGATCCTAATCTAATCTGCCACTGCTTTGAGTTATATTATCAAATTACCTTGTTCTGTACTTTGCTTATAAAATAGCAAGAGCCCCTTCCCTCAAAAGGTCACGGCCAGATCTGAGGTCTTTCTTATACTCTTTCATGAAGCAAAGAGGCGGTTAGGAAGCAGACTCTGATGGCATGACCACCTTCTATGTGACTCAGGTCTTTTGAGTGGTCAAGATTATCAGAAGAATTTATGCAGAGAAACACCCACACTTCCATCTGTTTCTTCGCTGTCCAGCTCCTCCCATCTCTCCCTCCACAGGGACAACCTGCACTCTGCCCTCTTCCTTCTCTCTCTCCACATTCTCTCGTCCACTCTCACCGTATCACCTGCCCCCACCCTCACCCCCAGGGTCTGTGTATTTCCCAGACCTGGAGCTTTGGCGTGGATCTGTCTGAGCCTTGGACTCGCGTTCTGATTGCTGCCTGGCACTGGGGGTAAGCTTCATAACTGTCCAGGAAGAGAAACCTTCTAGGGACTTCTAGGGTCTATATTTTCTTAAAACAAAAGAACAAATTGTTTCTACCTCCTGAGTCACAGGCATCTTGCTGAGTGAACTAAAGTATTTGCTAAGTGGTGCCAACCCTATGGTGCCCGGCAGGGTCAAGTGCCCAGAAAGCCCAACATAATTATCCAGTAGCAGTTAGAGTTTTAAGGGAAATATTACATAGTAATAACATAATAGGGATGATTTCTAGGTATTTATAATTGGAGATAAATAGATAAATTAATAAGAAAGGAAAGAAAAAGGAACAAAGTTGCTCACAGAGGAACAAGAGAACAGTTCATAACAACTGGAAAACCAAGAGACAATTTTAGTTCCAAGTAAATATTTGCTCCAAAAAGAAGACACCTTCTTCTCTTCTCTGGAGACCTCACTGTTTTTGACACTATTATGGAAACTTTGGATTAAGAAGATTTTTCAGGTTCCAACATAAAGAGGAACAGTACTTTTCCATCTTCCTTAAAATAACAGTCCTGATAATAAAACATCTGATATTTTCTAAACAAAACATCCTCTGCTTACTTCTTTGGCTATTTTGAATATCTAAAATCTATAAGACATATATAATATGCCCAAGTGAAAAAAACTATGACCCCATATTATAATTAAATGTAGACTTCATAAAGAAAGTTGCTTTTTGTCTGAGAGATGCTCACCAAATTCTATCAATAACATTACTTGGGCAGTTGCTATGGAAAGAATGCCATATTTGATACATGCGACACTACTTCTCCCAGGCTGAGCTGCCTGAAATCAAGGAATGTGTTGAGAATGTAAGCTAATATGTAAAAATGTAAAATCTACCATACAATGGAATTTTTCACTACTGTTAAAAATGATGCTGTTCAAAGATATTTAATGACTTGGAACGAAGCCCATACTTGTGAAGTAAGTAAAAATTATATTAATAATACTTTAAGTTTGGCTAGGCGCCCATAGCACAGCGGTTACGGCACCAGCCATATACACTGAGGGTGGCGGGTTTGAACCCGGCCCAGGGCCAGCTAAACAACAATGGCAACTGCAACAAAAATAGCTGGGTATTGTGGTGGGCGCCTGTAGTACCAGCTTCTTAGGAGGCTGAGGCAAGAGAATCACGTAAGCCCAAGAGTTTGAGGTTGCTGTGAGCTGTGATGTCACAGCACTCTACCCATGGCAACATAGAAAAAGAAAAAATACTTTGTTTGCAGATTACATTATGCGTTCACATATAGACAGGGGTGTGTGAGTGTGTGTATCTCAAGATGACACTGCTTATCTTACAGTTAAGGATGATTTGTATTTCCTCTTTTCCTTCTTTATATTCTACATATCCCAAAACTCTGTGAAAATACATGATTTTTGGAGTCAGAATAAAAATATTACCAAATTATTCTCTGTCCTTGAGGAGATTCATTGAACCTGGACAGCAAGGCTTCTCTTTACTGTGGGAATCAATTGAACCCACTCTCAGACCTGAGCCGTCCCAGTATTGAGTCTGTCTAATCCCACAGAGCAGATGTGCCGAGTGGCCCAGCCCTGCCACGTCACGCGGAATTGCCAAAGCTTAGCCTCTGATGTTCCCAGAGCACATTCCAGCATCCTCTTTGCTGCTTTAATGGCGAGAAGAGGAGAAAAGCAACAGATGGTGACAGTTATGACTGTCGGGATGCCAAGCTCAAGAACGGAATTTCTACTTCAAGCTATTTTGCAAAGAGACAGTAATATCTGAGGAAATCTAAGCAGGAAGCTTTCCAAAATGCAAAATTTGGGGGATTATATAAGACGGTGATTATATAAGAGGGTCTTACAATCTAGAGGAAGTGTTTACAGTAGCTTAAGAGAGGAACAAAAGTTTAGCCAAACTTCTGGAGCAGATTAAGGCTTTCTTTTTCTAGATTTTCTTAACAATCACATCTGATTTGACCCTATGTTCATTTTTATTATCATCTTTGGACTTACCACTGTAGATCTTTTAAGTGAAGTCATCTGATTTCACATCTTGGGAATGAATGTAGCAATCATCAAATAGTCATTGACTAGCTATTTTGTATTTAATAGTCAAACATTATCAATACCAAAAAGTTTATTTTCTTAGGAATTTCTATTCTGTGTGGGGAGAGAAAAATATAAAATAAGACCACGTGATAATAGGCAATTATGTGCTAAAGCTGTACATGTAATCATATTTTCTTGATAACAAGATATGGAAATTTTTAAATTACAAGCTTTTGAACTATGTTTCTGTTGGTATTGATCTATTTTCATTCAAAAAATAGTTGTCGAGCCCTTACAATGGGTCAGGTATTGTTCTGGGCACTGTAGATAAAGTAGGGACATAATAGAAAAATCTCAGCGTTGTGGAAAATACAGAAAAGGCAGTAGTTAGAAGGGCATAGTGCTAAGGAGAAAAATGAAGTAGTCAGTGGGCATAAAAGTCTTTAGAAGCTGAGGCCTTAAGTGGAGTGTCACTTGGCCAAGGCGTAGACAGTGCCCTCCTTCTCCCAGAGATGCAACATATTCCTGATGTTTATCTTTCATTTTCACATTTCTACTTTTGCAATTTGTTTTTGAAATTTGCCCAAGCTGTCCTTTGAAAATTTAAGTAATCAAGTGAAGAAAGAAATAGAAAAATCACTGTAGATTGAGGTGGAAAAAATGCAATAAAAAACATTCATACTGTGTCCAAAAACAACTGCATTTTGTTATTTGACATTTATTTATTAATTTTAAACTGTTTATTGAGTCTCTATTGCGTGCTGGACATGAGATTTGCAGGAAGGGCATCATTTTAGGCAGGAGAATATCAAGGGCAAAGTTGCTGATGCACCAACAGGTCTGTTGTCCAGAGGCAGAGAGAGGGCCCAGAGCCGGCCACGAGGAGTCGGGGCGAGGGGGAGATGTACACAGAGACACGGGGACGGGCCAGATTGTGTGAGGAGTTTTCCAAAGTCCTCACGTCTCAGGAATCCTCCGGAATACTTGCGGAAAGCACAGACTCCTGGGACTCCTCCCAGAACTGTGTGATCAGAATCCCCAGGCCAGCGGTTGGGGAGTCTCGGGTCTCAGGTGGTATATGATGTATGGATTTACCTTCTGTGACAATGGGAAGGCCATGGGGTATGTGTGTGTGCATCTGATTTAAACTTTCTGTGGGTCACTCTGACACAAATGGGAAAGAGGGGATGTAGAGTGACTAGTTAGCAAGATGTTGCAGTAGTTTATTAGGGAAAGAAAAGCAAAAGGATAAGATGGATAAACGGAGATAACTGTTTTGTTATTGAGATAGGCTTGCTATAACAATGAAATGACATAACACTTCCCTACTTCTCAGCACAGCACTTAGCACACTGTAAATGTTTGTGCTTAGCACAAAATAGCTGTTCCGACTATCATGATTACTTTTTTGCCAAATAGCAATTTGATTGTGTCATTTTTGCCAATACTCTCCAGCGGTGCCTATCCCGGCGGTCAGTTCCCCTCTCCGCACACCCGATGCCTCCCCTCTGTGCCCACCCGATGCCTCCCTTGTTCTTTAATACCTCACAGGGATTCATTTCAGTTTGCACGTGCCTGTCTTCAGTTGTTGCTGTTGTTTAACCTCCTTGCTTTGTTACTTTTTAAAGTCAGATTTGTTCCCTCAGCCTCCTGTGCTCACTCTGCCTAGGAACTTGGGACAGTTGTTCTGAGACTGTTTTGAATGATGTTTGTTCATGTCTCATATTACATTAGATTTGTGTCTTTCAGCAATTTAGTATTTAGGACTTGGGTTTTACTATTTTGACCCTGTAAACTCTTATCACATAGTAATTGAAAGTTTTCTGTAACCCTGCATTTCCATCATGCTTTCTGAGAGCTTCCCCTCCACCAGCACCTCACTGAGCTCAGGTGAGCCTGGCCAGGTTGTTCCCACAGCCTCATCATCTCTACTGTCACCAGCAAGAAGCAGAGAGGCCATGCTGGTTTTTACAGCCTTGAGACTTTGGGGAGAGGTAATATATTGGGTCCCACAGGTTGCACAGTGCAGAGAGCCTCTCCTTGGCAGACAGTTTGAGTTTTAGGGCATATACCAGGCACCTTAACTTTCTGCAATGTCAGAGTGAATTTTCTGCCTAATGGAAGCGCTGCTGGAAAGTTTAGGGCATGACCTTTGCCGTCTGTTTTTATAGGAATCGTTTCTTGAGGCTAAGTTGTAAGTCCTCGTATCCTGTGGTTTCTTTCTTTTTTTTTTCTTTTTATTAAATGATAGCTGTATACATTAATGCAAACATCGGGTACAATGTAGTGTTTTCATATACATTTTGAAATACTTTCATCAAGCTGGTTCACATACATTTCACGTCATTTGCTTAGTCATTGTGTCAAAACATTTATATTCTAGTTCTAGAAAGGTTCACTTGTACCCTTGTTAGACAGAAATATAGGTGATCTTTCTGGTCACCCTCCCACCACCCAGCCACCCTTCTCCACCCTCTCCCCATATTCTTGGGCTGGAATTAAGTTGTATCTCTCATTTGGGAGCTATCCTGTGGTTTCTTGAAGGGATTATTGTGTCTTAACAAAAATGGAAGCCCACGCACCCTGCTTCAGCACACACTGAGTTGCTGTCTAGTGTCTATTTTAACCTTTTCTTCTTAATAACATCCTGATTTGCGACCAGGCACCTCTTCTCCCACCTGTGGCTCAGAGGATTTTAGGAAAGCTGTAGGACTGAGGCAGGTGGCTCAGGTTTGACGCAATCAGCCTCGTCCATCACCGGGACAAACACTGTCCCCAGATGAAGTGAGCATGTAAATTGTTCTGGTCATAGGGAAGCCCAGGACATTACTGACAGCTGTGAAAGAGCCAATCTTTCCTTGTGAATGTAAAACTGCAAGAAGGAAACTCCCGGATAAGAGAAAAGAGTCCTTCAGAAAACAGAGTCACTGCAGGGGGGCAGAGTTGGGGACTTGACCTTGGTCCCGTCATTTGAGCCCTTGATAAACCACACCTAAATCCAGATGTACTACAGAAGTGTCGCACGTAACAACTAAATTTTCTCTGGTTTGGATTGGATTTCTTACCACTTGCAATAAAATATTCCTCACCAGCCCATCTTCCTGGGCGTGGTCAGATTGGCGTGTACATAGATCAGACCACCTGCAGGACATTACCTATGCAAACGTGATTATAACTAAATCAGTTTATATACGGAGAAAAGATCCAGCAAGTATTTATCCACATCACACAACACAGTAAACGCCATAAAATGTCTTTACTGTGTAATGGCAATGAGAAAGCGGCGTGTTCAAAGCCTTCAAATCACAGCGAGGGTTCATCCCTTTACCTGTAGCATGAACCTCAAAACTAGTCACAGCAGAGCAAAGCTGAGCTCCTCGGCGTGAACCAGAGTTTGGGACACAACTGAAACCCACAGTCACATAGAGTTTTTGGCTTTAACAGTTTTCTAAGTCAGATACCACATAGAAGTATTTGCAATGAATATTTTGTGTCACAAAAGCGGTACTGGAATGTCTGGTGTGTGCTGGTCTGGGCCGTAGCACGTGGGCGGGGGGCGCGGGGGTTCCAGCATGCTCACAGAGGCAGTCTCTGGCTCTGGTAACTCACCACCATCTTCCTGTGTGCTCACAGACGCCTTCCCACTGCCCTAGAAACTCCACTGCATCCTCCCCAACCCCCCCCCCCCATAGGCTCCTTCTCTCCTTCCCTCAAGCCCACCCTGTGGAGCAGTAGGCCATAATCTCCCACCTCTGTGCTCTTTTCACTGACCCTAAAAATCACCCCTGTGGTCCAAAGCCTGTCTAGTCCCAGTTCCTTGGGTTTTGGCTAAGCCAGAGCACTCTTCATACAGAAGCTGTGCTGGACCGGGGCCTGCAGCTGGCACTTGCACCTCCGGGTCCCCTCTTCCCGATTCTGTGGCTTGTGACTTGACAGATGTCCCAGGCCTCCTGGGATAAGAGCTGTGGAGTGTCCCTCACATATTTAGCTGAAGCCATGCTGTTTCCTTCTCACCACAACACTGACCTTGAGGCCTTTCACGTCCCCTCTGCGTCAGATTTGCACAGAAATCCTAACAACAGCTTCTTAATTGAGTTTCTAGAACATAATTCACCTTTTGGGGGATAAACTTTCTAGTTGTGCTGTCCTGTCCTTGTAACAAATAAACTACAGGTTTTCCCGATTACAAAAGAAAGAAGAAAAACGTAAAAATCATGTGTGGACAGATGCTTTTATGAAATGGTTTGTGGAAGAAACTCGGAATCAGGAAGGGAGGAGGAACACGTGAGTCTTTCATGTCCCTGTTAAATTTCTCATCCTAAAAGCCATTATCTATGACAGCAGAGATGAGAGAGAGAGAGAAATATTGAAAAAGTGATCTCTCCTTCTGAGACAGGAAGTCTCAGAAGTTACACATAAATATTGGAAATTGAGGATCGCTTTCTACCCTGGCTGGAAAAAACATTTCAATAATTTCCCCAGTTCAAGAAACTGATACTAATTAACACTGCCCATTTGGTATAATTAAGCCACAAAAGAATTCTCAAGCAATAATATCTGCATTAATATATATGCTTTTACTACATGTACACCCTGTATTCACAAACAGACATCAATTATTCCATCACAGTAATTACGTTATTCCCCTTTATAATCGCTTCCTGTGCAGAATGGCCTTCTGGCCCACATTTAATTGCATGTCTCCCCTCCCTCTGCTTTCTGAGGGAGCCAAACATTATTGATTTATGTAAAAAATAACTTCAGCTCCCACATTTTCCTACTAAATCATCAGGTGCATGATCAGCAATGTCAGTGAATGACAGGAAATATTAGCACTGGCCCTTGTTGCCATCTACCAAATCCACAGCACAGTTAGAGACTAGACCAAAAGAGGTCAGGACAGCAAATGTAGCAAAGTCACCCACGGCCTCTACGTAACCATCACCCAGGAGAAAAGGCACAGCCTCTTCCTGACTCTCCAAACCACAACTGGGCAGAAAGTGAAGTGGTCTGCCAGAACTCCTCATTGGTGCCTCTTACTGTCCAAAATATTAGATTAACTAGACAGTATGTGACATTCCAAGATAGAACAAACCTCTTCAACTGTAATTCACAGTGACTTTGAGTTGATAACTATGAGTATATGGTGGTCACCAGAGAAAATATCTCCCGTGAGCTCCCACAGTAACACAGGCACACCAGACACAGAGACGTCACTGACACCTTTATCTCCGCTGTACCGAGTACCTGACTTTCACCTTCAGAACATCTGCTACTCGTGTAAATCCAGAAAACTTGTCCAAGCATTTCAGCGTGCCAAACAACCCACATATTTACTTCCTAACAAGTGTTCTTCTTGAGTTCTCAATTTACTATTTTTCTTAAATTATTTACATTTCTCCCCGGCTGTTTCCCAAGTGAAGTCAGGAGCTCTATGTCCGTTGTTTCCATTTCCAGGTATCCCAAGTGAAAACTGGATCATAATCCACAATGTATGCTAGTTAAAAGCATCGATGAACAGATCTTTGATTCCCAGTACCAAGTAAAGAGTACTATATACCTAAGTAGTAGATTAAAAAATAATCTTGTTAAATTTAATAACATTTGGTGCACAAAGAAGTCGCCAAAATGCAGACATGGTTTCATTAAATTACATTGGCCTCAAAAGTCAACTTGTTTGATTATATTTGGGAGCACAAATGCAATCGCGTCCACTGAGCCTCAGATTTATAACTTTAATGCAGATCCTCCTAGGAAGTGCTGAAATAACAATGTGGTGGACCCCCATCCCTTGAGGGGGACTACAGTCCAAACAGGGTGTCAGCCTCAACATGTGTTTAAACTATGATACCTCCACAAATTGGAAACCTCTGACCTGGGTTACATGAAGTAATCAATTGGACCATTCCATCACTTTGATAAATAAAGGATGATGTTTGTTCAGTGATATAAAGAATAATATTCATCAATTACTCTCAATCCACTTTCCTTGCTCCAGCAACAGAAAACTACCCTCCCCTACAACAATCTTTTCCTTTCAGATGTTTCTTCATTTATTATAATTTGAGTCAAGTGACCAGAGGATTGCCAATATGATTATTTATTTAAACAGGCCAAGCCTGTCGCCTATCTCCTTAAAACTGATTATCATGGAAGGCAGGAGGCTCAGGACAGAATACCATCAGCTATATCCAGAAGGTCTTTCTAAAGAAGTTTTATATTCAAATATTTATTAAGCATCTGCCATGTACAATGCATTGTTCTGTGAGCAGAGAATAGAGGCAAGTTTTCTGATTTCATTGGAGCAGCAGTTCTCAACCTGTGCGTCCCAATGCACAGGAACTGTATTAAAGGGCCACAGCATTAGGAAGGTTGAGAACCACTGCATTGGAGGAAGAAAACAGGCAACAGTCAAAGTAACAAAAGAGAAGCATCAGAAAGTGAGAAGTCTATGATAAATAACCACGAGGTTCAGGAACAGCCATTTGCAATAGCCTTTTTTATCAAGTGTCAGTGACAGAAGACAGCACCAGCCCAGCTCAGGGCAGGTGAATGGAGCACTTACCACCACAATTACATTCGCTGCTGGGATCGGAAGATTTTCCACCTCAAGGTCTTGCCCAGCCATGGCCAGCAGATCGAGAGAAGGCTCGTACGCAGGTCTAGGAAACGCTGAATTAACAATGTGGTGGCGTGTGCTTGCCCGAGTCTCAGAGGAGGAATGGTGGCCGTGTCTGTATATCTTCTGTGGAGCTATGGCCAGGCTCTTCTCAACGCCTCGTGAATGGTGATAAACAAACATCGGCTTCCCACTCTTCTTCTGATTAATTGCCAGAAAGTGGTCATTATGTCCGGAAAAACACCCTGAAAGGGGAAAGAAACAGAAAGAAAATCAAAAACCCTATTCAACAGATAGCTAGAAATATCTGATAATTATCTTTTTTTATGAGTTTTTTTTATTTTTTATTTTTTATGAAGTTTAAGACTTGTGAGTAAGTCTCAACCTTTTTTTTTTTTCTTATGAAGTTTTAATACTTGTGAGTAAGTCTCCTACCTGTTTCCACCAGGTAGAACAGACTTGATGGTATGGTGGTATTTCAGAGCCTTTAGGTGGGTGGGAGTGAGAGTGGTTTGAAAAAACCCTATCGATCAGATATCCTAATATCTGTTATTAATATTATTAATCATAAAAAATATTAATCATAATATTATTAATAATAATATTAACATTATTTCTGTCATCTGGGTAGAGTACCATAGCATCATAGCTCACAGCAACTTGAAACTCCTAAGCTTAATTGATCCTCTTGCCTCAGCCTCCTGAATAGCTGTGACTACAGGCACCTGCCATAACACTCAGCTGGTTTTCCTATTTTTAGTAAAAATGGGGTCTCACTCCTGTTCAGGCTGGACTCTAACTTGTGAGCTTAAGGGATCCACTCACCTCAGCCTCCTCGAGTGCTGGGATTACAGGTGTGAGGCACCACTCCCAGCCTCTAGTACCTCTTATACTAAGAAATTTCCCCCTTTGTCTAAACCCACCATTTCAATACCACATTGGGCTTCTCTTCCTGGATGTTCTGTTTCTGAAATGATAAACATGTGTGTCACAGGGAAGCTTTCCCTCAATCTATAGCATTTCCTAGAATTCTTATCTCATATTAATTTTATCTTGCTTATATTATAAACCATGTATAGTTTTCTAAATGTTTCTAGAGTATTTTAAACTCACAGAGGGAAGAAATATTAGTAAACTCATTGTAGCAACGTCCAAGTAATAATATTGATTCTCTCCTTAGTATTAATAATATGGCTGTCCAAATAAAGATCACATTCTCAACCTCCCCTCAACCAAGGATCACCATTCAATCAGTTATAGCCACTGGACGTGAGTAGTCATGGTATGAGCAGAGATGTGATGTGGCCTTTCTTTCTGCCTTTCTTCCCTTGCACTTGCTGAAATGCAGATGGTCTGGTGGGAGCATGAGGAAGAAACGTGGTCAGGGTAGTAGAGTGGTGGTAGAGTGATACAACAAAAGTTTCCCAGTCTCTGATGAAAATGAAACTACCACACTAACCCTGGAGTTCCCACTCAGACTTTAAATGGGACAGAAGCAATTTCCTATCTTGCTTTAGCTGATGTCAAGCATGATTTTAACTATCTTAATTTCAGCAATTAAACCTATACACGAAAAAACACATTAATTTTTATTTCTTTTGTTAGTAAATATCCATGGAATTGAATAACTGTTTTCCTATTAGTTACTGGCCACAGGAAGAAATAGATGAACCTGTGAATCAAAAAGAATATCTCAGGGGCAGCACCTGTGGCTCAAAGGAGTAGGGCGCCAGCCCCATATACTGGAGGTGGCAGGTTCAAACCCAGCCCTGGCCAAAAACTGCAAAAAAAAAAAAAAAAAAAGAAAGAAAAGAATATCTCAGGTCAAACATCAGTCAGAAAAGCAAACATAGGATCATCTATATAGTGTGATAAGCAGAATAAACAGATCACGACCTAGAAAAGCCACCTAACTAGTACCTAGCAACCTGAGGCACTCCAGATTTTCCCTGGGCATGCCTGTGGCAGCAACAACCTATACACATAAGATTCTCAGAAGAATTCTTTCTCAGTCTCCTACTATTTTATCTTTCATTTCCAAATCTTGCACAGACCTATCTTATTTTGCAGATTTGGCTGCACTATCGTGACAAGGTTTGGTTCTCATGCTTCTCCGTGTGTAGTTTGCAGCATCACACACCCCTTTATTTGGTAGGAGAGTCTGTTTCTAAGGTGAGAAACTCAAGTGTATTTTAGCAAAGGATATGCCTTCCCCTGAATAAGGGATCATTTAAAATTAGAAAAGTAAACTCAGATAAAAAAATAGTATGCCCATTTTTTTTCTTAACTCCAGCCACTCACTTTAGCCATCTCAGACAACATCAGACTCAGTTTCTCAAAGGGGAGGGAAGAAACTGCTCACCTTTTAGAAGTATAGAAACTTTTCTAGGACACTACAATATCACTTAGTGAATTTTTCTTAGCACAATACTAAATCAACATCTGGGGTCAGAACGGTAATACGCATCTAGAGCATTTTATCACTATTCTCCATTAATAAACTAGTGACAATACTATGTGTAATAACTTTGAAGTACCTTGTTCTGAATTCCACAAGACTATATGTGTTTCTATTTATGGTTTCATTCCCAAATTCGAGGAACTCTTATTTCATTCAGAGAAACAAAATTTACAGTTATTTCAAGGTCATCACTGACTAATCACCATAGTAGCTTGATAGCTTAAAAAAGGTTATAGTCTATTTAGCATTCTAAGAATTGAAGACATGGTCATTAAGCTTCTGTTACTATTTCGGAATCCACATGAAATGTAGTTGTAATTTGAATGTTCTAAAAAAGATATAGCTAGTAGTACCAGTAGGTAACTCCAAAATTATCTATTATATCATAGAAGGAAGCACACATGCTAAGGAAATAGCCTGTCTTTACATCCCAAAGGGAAAGTCGAATGCATATTGGTGAGATAGAATTGCGGATGATGCAAAATATATATGCAGGTCATACAAGCTTTGTCAAAGGCAAAGGTTGTAAAATCTAGACATTCCTTTACCCTAGCTGCTCCACAAATGTTAAATTAAGTAAAAATAACTTAGCAGATTAGAGAAAGTAGATATCCGAGAGGGGAGAAATAAATGAAGAACTGAGTAAATACAGAAGGATCTTTCTTTTTACATGGACTCAATCACAGTGAGCCTTTTCAAAACCATTCTATTTAAATAGAATAGATGAGTCCAGTTAACAAATTCCTTTTTTGGTAAAACTAACCTGGTAGAAAAAAAATCTCAGTGGAAGTGCCATTAAACACATTTAAAATTTCCCAGCATTATCTAGTAGTCTATGTGAAAGGACCTGGGCTTGCCTTGCCCTTGAGTAATGAGTTCCAGGTTGGCAGGATAATGTTAGGTGCCCGACTGCCACCATTATTTAGGAAAAAGTTTTTAGATTCCCTGCATCAGAACATCAGAATCACCTAGGGCAGTGGTTTTTTTTCTCTCTCTCTCTCTCTTTTTTTTTTTTTTTACAGTTTTTTGGCTGGGGCTGGGCTCCAACCTGCCACCCCCAGTATACAGGGCCAGCACCCTACTCCTTGAGCCACAGGCTCCACCCTAGGGCAGTGGTTCTCAACATTCCTAATGCCATGGTCTTTTAACACAGTTCCTGTGGGTTGCGACCCACAGGTTGAGAACGGCTGACCTAGGTCATGATGATGTAGATTCCTGGACCCTAACCTAGAACCACAACAGCATATCTGTGGATGTGGCCTAGGATTCTGGATTTATAATAGAATCTTTTCATATTTAGACTCTGAAGTTTGAGCACCAATTAGCTAGTGTTTTGAATAGTTTTGCATTCTCTATCTTCAAATGTTATTTCTCACCTCTTTCACTTCCACTATGGAAATATGCTCACATAAAATTTTGGAAATGTGAAGATCAAGATGCCAAGTTCTCTACTCGTAGAGTTGTAATTCTAAAGCAGCCAGTCATTTTTGGCTGGATTTTTACTCTCTCTGTCCTTTCGGCATCTGACCCTGGACACAGATGTAGTTGTAGATGTTCAAGAAACTCACTAAAGATAGATACAGATAAATTTAAAGTGAAAAGATGAAAAAATGCATTTCATGCAAACACCAATCCAAAGAAAGCTGGAGTGACTATATCAATATCAGACTAAAGTGACTTCAGACTAAAAGCAAAAAAATTACCAAAGATGAGGAGGAATGATGCATAATGATGGGCATCTGTAGGAACACAATATAATGATTCCAAACTTGCATGCACCCAAAAATGAGCTTAAAAATACCTAAATCAACACTGACCACAAGGAAAAGAGAAACAGGCAAGTCTATAATTGTAGGTAGATATTAACACCCATCTCTACATAACAGATAAAAGTAGTAGACAAAAATCGGCAAGGGCAATGTTATAAATGAACAACATCATCAACCAACTGGATTTAGTAGATATTTATAGACACTAAAACCAAGAACACCAGGAGATATACATTCTTTTCAAGTTCACATGGGATAGTCACCAACATAGAACATGTACTGGGTCATAAAACAAATGTTAAAACATTAAAATATGAAATTATACAAAGTAAACTCTCTCTCCATAAAGGAATTAAAGTAGGAGTAACAGAATAAAAACACTTGGACCTTAAACATCACACATCTAAATATCCATCAGCCAAAGAGAAAGTCATAAGACAAGTTAGAATAATTTTAAACAAAACTAAAATAAAAATATATCATAATTTGTGGGATGTAATTGAAATAATGCTTAGAAGAAAATTTACAGTATTAAATGCTTATAGTAGAAAAGAAGAAACCTCTCTACTCAATAACCTAACTTTGAGAAACTCTAAAAAAGAGCAAAATAAATATGCATGCAGAAGGAAAGCTATTAAAAGTTAAAAGTAGAAATAATTACATTGAAAATACAAAAACAATAGAGAAAATCAATAAAACAAAAACTGGTTCTTTGAAAAGATCAGTAAAATTGATTAAACTAGGAAGAATGAAAAAGAGAGAAGACACAGATCTCCAATATCAAAAATGAAAGGAAGGGTATCATAAAAGACATGGAGAGGATAATAATGATCTTTTGCATGTAAATTCAACAACTTAGATGAAATAACTAATTCCTCAAAAACTACAAGCTAATGAAACTTACGATGAAACAATCTAACTTATGCTAAAATTATAAAAAGAATTAAATTCCTGTTAAACTTTTTTCTGAATAAGAAATCTTTAGGGTTGAATGGCTTCAGTTGCAAATTCTACTAATCACTTAAAGAAAAGATAACAGGAAAACTAGAAAATCTCTCCCCAAAAACAGAAGAGGAGAGAACACTCACCAAAATCAACTGATAAGCCAACATTACCTCTGCAACAAATACAGAGAAAGTAATAAAAAATAAAATTATAGGGGAAAAATGGGTGGAAAGATGGCTAACTAGAGGCATCAGTCACTAGATCATCTCAGAAAGAAGGAAAAGTCTTAGACTAACAAACATGTAGCCCAGGTGTAATCCTGAGGTGAGAGTGCCAGAACCTACCTGAGATTCCATAGCAAGAAGCTGTGCAGCAGAACAAAAAGGGGCGGACACTGGCAGGATCAACCCCTGAGAAAGTTGGAGTCCTGTGGGGAGGACAGGTGGGGGTGTTGTTTCTCCTTCCCTCATACTTCTGGTAGTCAGCAGGCTCCCATGCTTCTGAAGAACTTTTCTACCCTCACAAGCTCAAAAGCTGCTACCACCAGAGAACTGTAAACTTCTTGAAAATAATGAACCAGGCTGCAAGGTCACTAGAGTCACTTCCCATCACCACAGGTCATGGGGCTTCTCCACCCATTGTGTATCTTTGTCCTCCCCAGTGAGCATCAGCCCTTCAATCTTTGTGTCACTTGTCCCCACACAAACATTTCCAAACTCCAGCCCAGGTGATGGTGGCCACAGGGCCTGGTGGGTCTCAGGAGATCTATGTGATCTCAGAGCTTGGACATTCTGGGTGGGCTGCCTGCCAGGGAGAGGGACAGAGAGGACCAAAGGGCCAGATCTTCTCCATTCAGATGCTTTCTTCCCCCTCTTATCACCCACTCCCTGCTGCTGAGTGGATTGAGTGTCCAGGGGATGACTGAGCCAGGACCCTCAGGAGCAATTGCTTCCCCTGTACTAGTGTGTCCCCTGCATCAAGGCTCCCATTGATAACTCTTCTCTTAAAGACCTGCAGTGGATGGAGGCATGCTCAGACTGTGAGCTTCCTGCCTAGCAGCCCTCTCTGGTGCTACTCACCTGGCTGCTCCAGAAGCACAGAGCATACCCCAAAGTAGAGGGACATTACACGTGCTTAAGCATCACACAGACCATTCAGGACCAGTCTCCTTCTCTCAGGCATAGACAGAGATTCAACATGGGGGAACAAGGAGATAGACCTACAGGCTAGATCCCATGCCCCCAGGACCCAATGGTGTCCCTCAGGGGCACAGAGGGGATATTTGTTAGTTAATCTCAGGAGGTAAGGAAGCCCAGGTGGCCAGAAGTGAGAGGAGAGTACAGTGTGGGTCTAAACCACAGTGAACTAACAGAAAAACTCTTTCCACACAGGAAAAATCTGCTCTTAATCAGGAAAGAAATCTTGGTGAAAAGCTCCAAGCTGTTGATGTTGAGCTCAGTTAGCTTGAGCTTCTGCTTGCAGAGACCTTGGGATAGGGGAGAAGCGAGAAGAACAAAACCCACTCTGACAGCAGGTATGTGAATCCCTGATGGTCTTTCCTCCACAAGCAGACTTTCTCTCTTGGCAGGGCTGACTCAGCCCCTCCATGGACTCTTTCCTCAGCAGCCTGGGATCTGATTCCCATCCCCTGCCAAGACAGCTCTTGTGTCCACCTCTCTGAATCTTGAAGGCAAGCTAACTCAACCTAGCCCTACCCAATTCAGTTCTCTGCCCACCTCTGCTGTGGTAAAGAATAAGGAGCCCCCAGGGAGTTCCAGGGTCTCACCCATGGTATAGAACATCTGAGTGCTTCTCCTGATTGACTAGAGCCAGTCAATCTCAGAAAACGACACTGCAGCTGGCTGTTTCCTGAAAACATTATTGGCAGAGAGGACAATTTATAAAGTCCTTTACAACATTTACTGACTTAATCCTACAGGGAGTGGCTGATTCCTACCCACACATACCATCTCCTGCTGTCTCAGAGACTAAACTGGGCATCTCAGTATAATTAATGTTGTTAAGAAGACTACAGGGCTGGGGAAAGAGAAAGGATTTCAAAGACTTATATCTTCCTTCATCAATAAGAGACATGAGACAGGGAATCTGCCCTCCAATGTAGAACACCACCACTGCAGCCTACAAATAACTATCAACTGAGAAAACCACCACACGAAGGATATCTATAACCAAGGTATCTATTCTATCCAGAACATAGACCTCCATCAAGATCTCCACAAGCGAAGCCAATGTTCTTTATCCAACATATGCTACACAGACCCTTAAGCAAAAACAAGGAGCAATAGCTGCTCCAGATGAGAAAGGAATTGGTGCAAGAAGGCTGGCTGAATGGATTAAAGAAAAAAAAAAAAAAACCAAAGATCCACTGTTTCCAGGAAATACATCTGCTCACAAGGACTCACACAGATCAAGATGAAGGGAGGGAAAAATATTCCACACAAATGGAAGCCAAAAGACAGCAGGCTAGCCATTCTCATGTCAGATAATACATACTTTAAATCAAAGAGGGTAACAAAAGACAAAGTGGTCATTATTTAATGGTAAAGGAGAAATTCAATAAGAAGACATGATTTTAAATATATATGCACCTAACACAGGAGCTCCCAGGTTCATAAGGCAAATTCTAATAGATATGAGCAAAGTGGTAAATAGTAGTACATACTTGTTTGGAACCTCACCACCCCACCGATAGCTCTGTACAGAACATCAAAGCACAAAACAAGTAAAGAAACAGTGGATTTCAGTGGTAACTAATAGACACTATAGAAAATTTCACCTCCAAATTACTGAATACACATTCTTTCATCCATACATGGGAATTTTCTCCAAGATTGATCACATTTTAGGCCACAAAATGTCTCAAAAAATTCAAGAAAGCTAAAATCCTACCATGTATCTTCTTATAACACAGTGAAATAAAACTAAAAATTAATTCCAAGAGAAACACTCAAATTTATACACAGTCGTGAAAATCAAACAACCTGCTGCTGAATTGAATGATTATTGTGTCAATAATGAATTAAGATTGAAATCAGGAGATCCTTGAACTGAATGACAAATGGGGCATAAGCTATTATAATCTATGGAATTTAGCAAAAGCAGTCTTCAGGGGAAATTCTTAGCCTTTCAATGTCTACCTCAAAAAGACAGAAAGATCACAAATTAACAACATAATGTCACATCTCAAGAAACAATAAAAAGTAGGGCAAACCAATCCCAATGCCAGAAGAACAAAAGAAATAACAAAGGTTAGAACAGAATTAAACAAAATGAAAAATAACATAAGAGATCAAGTAAACAAGTTGTTCATTTGAAAAGATGAACTAAATCCATAGATCTCTTGCTAGATTAACCAAGAAAAAAATAAAAAGGGCCCAAATAAGATTAATCAGAAATGAACAAGGAGATACAATTGATACCAAATAAATACAAAATATAATTTTTAAATACTACAAAATACTCTACATGTATAAACTAGAAAATGTAGAGAAAATGGACAAATTCTTAGAAACACACAACCTCCAAAGAATCGATCAGGAAGAAACAGAACTGGAGAGACTAATAATAATCAGTGATATCTAAGCAGTAATAAAAATTTTCCAATCAAGAAAAGTCCTGAACCAGATGGATTCACTGCTGAATTTCACCAGACCTACAAAGAAGAGTTGGTACCCATACTTCAGAAATTATTCCACATTATCAAGAAGAGGGAATCCTACCCAACTCATTCTATGTAGTCAGTATCATCTTACTGAAGGAAAAGACACAACAACAATAAAAAGAAAACTATAGACCAACATCCTTTATGAAAATAGATGCCAGAATCCTTAATAAAATATTAGTAAACCAAATTCAATAACACATCAAAAAAAATTTACCATGAGCAAGTGGACTTCATCCCTGGGATATAAGAATGGTTATACATATGTGAATCAATAAATGTGATTCACTACATAAAGAGAAAAACAAAGGCCACATTATCACCTGAACAAATGCAGAAAAAAAAATTCAATAAAATCCAGTGCTCCTTCATGATAAAAACCCTCTATAAACTAGTTCTAGAAGGAATGTATACCAAAATTATAAAAGCTGTGTATGACAAACCCACAGCCAACATCATATTGAATGGAGAAAAGTTGAAAGAATTCTCCCAAAAAAACAGAACAAGACAAGGATGCCCAGGATCACCACTTTCATTCAATCTAATACAACGAGTCCCAGACTGAGCAACCAGATCAATTAAAAAAATAAAGGGGTATCTGTAGCAGCCCATATAGCCTATGGCTAGGAGGAGTGAGAGTTATAGGAAATACCTATAATGGGACACCTTGGTGAAAAGGGCGTGGAGAGAGATTTAGTTCTAACAAGCATGAGAGCTCACGAGATGAGAGCATTGGTGAATTGATAGTCTCTACACCTGTGGTGTAGAGAGGCAGAAGATCAGCCTTATATGAGGCTGGAGGAGAAGGCAGTGGGGAGCATGCGCATTCTATCAGGAACTTGCTTACTCTGACTCTGTCTCCTCTCCTGCCTGCAGAATGCCAGCACAGCATCTCTCTGCTGAAGATTACCAAGCTCTACTAAAGACTAAGCTCTATCTGTTCTAAGAAGACTGCTTTACTCTCTCTAAGACACACACTCTCTCTCTCCAGCTAAAGTAGATAGTCCTCAAGCACCTAAGAGAAACTGTTCCTGAGCAAGGTAGCTTAGTGGTCCACATCCAGAACCTACCTAAGCTGGACCCGAGACCTGGCCAGTCCTGGGCCCTGACAAGTAGTGTCAGAAGCAGATCCTGACAGGTATCCAAATCAGGAATGAAGAGGAAAAAACTCTTGTTTTTCACTAATGTCTTGTATTTAGAAAATTGTAAAGACTCCAACAAAAGACTATTGGAATAGAAAACCAAATTCAACAAAATCTCAGAACACAAAATCAAAGTAGAGAACTCAGTAGCATTTCTATGTATCAATAACAGTCAAGCAAGAATAAAAAAAAAACCCTCAATACTATTCATAAAGCTACGAAGAAAATAAAAATACTTAGAAATATACTTCATCAAGTAGAAGAAAAATATCTACAAGGAGAACTACAAAACACTGATGAAAGAAATTGCAGATGACACAAACAATTGGAAAAACATAGCATTCTTATGGATTGGTAGAATTAATATGGTTATCATGCCCATAGTACCCAAAGGGATTTACAGATCCAATGAAATCTCTAGCAAAATGTGAATGTCATATTTCAAAGATCTAGAAAATATAATTCTATGCTTCATTTGGAACCAATAAAAAGTGCAGATACAATCTTAAGCAAAAAGAAAAAATCTGAAGGCATCACATTGCCAGAGTTCAAATTATACTATTAGGCTCTAGTAACAAAAATACCACTGTCGCCATAGTAGTATAAAAGTAGATATATAAATCAATGGAACAGAACAGAGTAACCTTATATAAGCCCATCTACCTATAAGCAACTGATCTTTGACAAAGCAGACAACACACACTGGAGAAAGGATGGCCTAGTCAATAAATGGTGCTGGGAAAATTGGATAGCCATGTGCAGAAGAATGCAACAGTACCTCTCACTCCTTACAAAAATTAACTCAAGATGGATAAAAGATTTACATGTAAGTAATGAAATCCAAAAATTCTAGAAGAAAATGTAGGAAAAACTTTTCTGGACATTGGTCTAGACAAAGAATTTATGACAAAGATCCCAAAGACAATTGCAGCAACATCAAAAATAAATAAATGGGCCTTGCTGAAATTAAAAAGACTGTACAGAAAAGGAAATAAGTAACATGGCAAACACATAACCTACAGAATTCGAGAAGATATTTGAAAACTACACATCTGATAAAGGGCTAAAATCCAGAATCTGCAAAGAACTCAAACAAATCAGCAAGAAAAAGCAAACAACCCCATTAAAAAGTGGGCAAAAGACATGAACAGAAGCTTTTCAAAAGAAGATAGACAATGGTTAAATAACATGAAAAAATATCCGACATTACTAGTCAGAGAAATGCAAATTAAAACCACAATGAGATGTCATCTTACCCCTGTCAGAATGGCTACGAAAAAATCACCAAACAGTAGATGCTTGTGTGGATGCAGAGAGAAACGAACAATGCTTACAAACCATTGGTGGGACTGCAAATTAGTACGACCTTTATGGAAAACAATATGGAAATTCCTCAGAGAAATAAACCGAGATCCAACAATCCCACTAAGAAAAGAAGCCATTTTATTAAAAAAAAAAAAAAAAGAAAACCCCCCAACTAACTGTACTCAAGGTTTACAGCAGCACAATTCACAATCACAAAGATGTGGCATCAGCGTAAGTGGCCATCAATTCATGAGTGGCTTAAAAAAATGTGTGATACTATAGACAACGGAGTATGACTGAGCCATGAAAAGAAATGAATTAATGCCTTCTGGAGCAATTGACTGGAACTGAGCACCATCACCTTAAGTGAAGTATCTTAAGAATAGAAAACAAACATTATTCCTGATGGTCACAGATGGGCACAGGGAGAAATAGGTCACTGGAAAACAAGTTCAGAGGAGGGGAAGCGGGAGGGTATAAGCCACCTGACAGGTACAATACACACTACTTGTGTTAGGCCACTTATAGCTCTGAATTAGGAATTATAAAAGCTATCCATGTAACAAAAATATTTGTATTTCCTTAATATTTTAAAATTTAAAAAAGATTCCAAAAATGAAATCTGAAGACTGATGTTGCACATAGACACAAATGCAAAAATTTTCAATAAAGTATTAGCAAACCGAATGTAGAAATATATTTATTTTAAAAATGTACCACTACCAAGTAGGGCTTGTCACGGAAATTGACACTGTTTCAATATTGGAAAAGCAATAAATATGAACTCCCAGACTGACAGTCTAAAGAAGAAAAATAACATTAATTGATTAATTAGCTTATTAATTAATTAACTTATTTTTGAGCTCAAGCTGTCACCCTGGGTAGGGTGCTGTAGTATCATAGCTCACAGCAACCTCCAACTCGGGCTCAAGTGATCTTCTTGCCCCAGTTTTTCTATTTCTTAGTAGAGACGGAGTCTCACTTTCGCTCAGGCTGGTCTTGAACTCATAAGCTCAAGCAGTCCACCCACCTTGGCCTCCCAGAGTGCTGGGATTATAGGTGTGAGCCACTGCTCCCGGCCATATTTATTGATAAAGTATTTGAAATCATTCACATGCATTTGTAGTAAGAATAAATTAAGCAAACTAGAAATTGAAGGATATTTTCTTAACCTGATGAAAGACACCGACTCCAAATCTGCAGCTAGGATGTCTGAACACTCCCCTCCTGAGGGAGAGGATAGGCTACTGCAGACCCCCAGTGCTGCATGACACTGCGCGAAAAGACTCAGTCTCAGTGCAACTAGACAAGGAAAACAGAAGTCAAAGTCCTAGAGGCTGGAAAAGAAGAAATAAAACCGTTCTATTTGTAGGTGACATAATTGTCTATGTGGAAGATCCCAAAGCATCTACCAAAATCTTTTTAGAACTATGAGGTGAGCTTAGGGTTGACCTTCAAAAGTCAATATATCAACAGTATTTGTATAAGCTAGCAACACACAGTTGAAAGCTAAGATTAAAAAAAACAGCTGCAAAAAATAAAGTACTTAGGTATGAAGCTAACAAAACATATACAAGATACATACAGTGAAAACTACAAAAATTCTGGCAAAGAAACCAAAAAAGATCTAAACAAGTGGTAATTGATTGGAAAACTCTACACGAGTATGTCATTTATCCTCAATTACAATCAAAACCTGAGGAGAGTTTTCTTGTAGTTTTAAATATGCAAATTATAAAATTTACATACAAAGGCCAAAGAAATAGAAAAGGTAAAAAAATTTTGAAAAAGAATAATAGGCTCCGCGCCTGTGGCTCAAGCGGCTAAGGCAACAGCCACATACACCTAAGGTGGCGGGTTCAAATCCCCAGCCTGGGCCCGCCAAACAACAATGATGGCTGCAACCAAAAAATGGCCAGGCGTTGTGGTGGGCACCTGTAGTCCCAGCTACTTGGGAGGCTGAGGCAGGAGAC
>CAUYTI010151595.1:0-20264 GCA_963575145.1 Galago senegalensis
CAAACCCACAGCTAATGTATTACTGAATGGAGTAAAACTGAAAGCTTTTCCTCTTAGAACTGGAACCAGACAAGGTTGTCCTCTGTCACCATTACTATTCAACATAGTGCTGGAAGTTCTAGCCAATACAATTAGGCAAGACAAGGAAATAAAGAGCATCCAAATGGGAGCAGAGGAGGTCAAACTCTCCCTCTTTGCTGACAATATGATCTTATACTTAGAGAACCCCAAAGACTCAACCACAAGACTCCTGGAAGTCATCAAAAAATCCAGTAATGTCTCAGGATATAAAATCAATGTCCACAAGTCAATAGCCTTTGTATACAACAGCCAAGATGACAGGCTAATTAAGGACACAACTCCCTTCACCACAGCTTCAAAGAAAATGAAATATGTAGGAATATACCTAACAAAAGAGGTAAAGAACCTCTATAAAGAAAATTATGAAACCCTAAGAAAGGAAATTGCAGAGGATATTAACAAATAGAACATACCATGCTTATGGCTGGGAAGAATCAACTTTGTTAAAATATCTATACTTCCCAAAGCAATCTACTGATTCAATGCCATCCCTATTAAAATACCAACATTATACTTTCAAGACTTGGAAAAAATGATTCTGCATTTTGTATGGAACAAAAAAAAAATGTGTATAGTTAAGGCAGTTCTTAGTAATAAAAACAAAGCTGGGGGCATCAGCATACCAGATTTTAGGCTGTACTACAAAGCCATAGTGGTCAAGACAGTATGGTACTGGCATAGTACATTTGGAATAGAGACATAGACATTGGAATTGAATAGAAAACCAGGAAATGAAACTAACATCTTGCAACCACCCAATCTTCAATAAACCAAACAAGAACATACCTTGGGGGAAAGACTCCCTATTTAATAAATGGTGCTGGGAGAACTGGATAGCCATATGTAAAAGATTGAAACTGGACCCACACCTTTCTCTATTCACAAAAACTGATGCAAGATGGATAAAGGACTTAAATTTAAGGCATAAAACCATAAAAATCCTCAAAGAAACCATAGGAAAAACACTGGAAGATACCAGCCTGGGGAAAGACTTCATGATGAAGACTGCTATGGCAATTGCAACAACAAAAATAAACATAAACAAATGGGACTTAATTAAACTGAAAAGCTTCTGTTCAGCCTGAGAGACAACCACCAAAACAAACAGACAACCTACACAATGGGAAAGGATATTTGCATATTTTGAATCAGACAAAAGCTTGATAACTAGAATCTATAGAGAATTCAAATTAATCCACATGAAAAAAGCCAACAATCCCATATATCAATGGGCAAGAGACATAAATGGAACCTTCTCTAAAGAAGACAGATGAATGGCTAACAAACACATGAAAAAATGCTTATCATCCCTAATTACTAGAAAAATGCAAATCAAAACCACCCTGAGACACCATCTAACACCAGCGAGAATGGCCCACATCACAAAATCTCCAAACTGCAGATGCTGACATGGATGTGGAGAGAAGGGAACACTTTTACACTGCTGGTGGGACTGCAAAGTAATACAATCTTTTTGGAAGGAAGTATGGAGAACCCTTAAAGAACTCAAGCTAGACCTCCCATTTGATCCTGCAATTTCGTTACTGGGCATCTATCCAGAAGGAAAAAAATCCTTTTATCATGAGAACACTTGCACTAGACTGTTTATTGCAGCTCAATTTACAATCTCCAAAATGTGGAAACAGCCTGTATGCCCACCAACCCAGGAATGCATTAACAAGCTGAGGTACACTATGGAATACTATTCAGCCATTAAAAAAATGGAGACTTTACAGCCTTTGTATTAACCTGGTTGAAAGTGGAACACATTATTCTTAGTAAAGCATCACAAGAATGAAGAAGCATGAATCCTATGTACTCAATTTTGATATGAGGACAATTAATGACAATGATACAGTGGTGGTGGGGGAAGGGGAGAGCAGACAGAGAAAGAAGGGGGAGAGTGGGGGAAAAGAAGAGCAAAGAGAGGGAAGGAGGGGCGTGAGGTCTTGCTGTGTGCCACACCTTTTAGGGGCAAGACATGATTGTAAGAGAGACTTCCCTCCGCAGATCTGAGAGGTTTTCTGCAATGATTTCTTTAAGTAGTCTTTTATCCTTCTCTTCCTTTGCTCCTTTGGGATTCCTGTAATGTTTTTATTTGTCTACGTGATGGCATTCTGTAAGTCCTGTAGGCTTTCTTCACTCTTGTTTATTGTTTTTTATTTATTTTTGATCCTTGGACTGGATAATTTCAAATGATCTGTCTTTGAGTTCACTGATGTTTTTCTTCTTTTCAAGTCTGCCATTGAAATTGTCTTTCAAATTTTTCACTTTGGATGTATTCTTCAGTTCTAGAAATTCTGTTCTACTTTTTAAAAAAATAGTTTCTCTTTGTTAAACTTCTAATTTTGCTCATTATTGTTTCCCTGATATTATTTTGTTTTCTAACTTTTTTCTCTTATAGCTTACTTACCTTCTTAAAGATTATTACTTCAATTTTTTTTTTTTTTTTTGAGACAGAGTCTCACTCTGTTGCCTTAGGCTAGAGTACTGTGGCATCAGCCTAGCTCACAGCAACCTCAAACTCCTGGGTTCAAGTGATCCCTCCTGCCTCAGCCTCCCAAGTAGCTGGAACTACAGGTGCCCACCACAATGTTCAGCTAAGGTTTTCTATGGGGGTCTCACTCTTGCTCAGTCTAGTCTGGAACTCCTGAGCTCAAGTGATCCGTCCACCTCAGTTCTAGAATTATAGTTGTGTTCCACCACACCCAGCCTTGCTTTGAACTGTTCATCAGGCAATTTGTAGGTTTCCATTTCTTTAACTAGACCTTTGTTTTGTTCCTTTGGTGGTGTAATGTTTTCTATATTCTTTGTATATCTTGACTTCTTGCATTGCTTCTATGCATTTGAACTTCTTGAGGGCTTCTAACCTTACTGACTGGCTTCTAGAAAGAAAGACCTTCACCAATGAGGTTGTCTAGAGATTCGGGGATTCTCTGACCTTTCTGATCGACAGCTATACTCTGGAAATCATAGGATTGTGTGCCCTTTCTTTTTTTTTTTTCTGAGACGGAGCCTCAAGCTATCCCCCTGGGTAGAGTGCCATGGCATCATGCTCATAGCAACCTCCAACTCCTGGGCTCTAGCAAGTCGCCTGCCTCAGCCTCCCAAGTAGCTGGGACCACGGGCACCTGCCACAATGCCTGGCCATTTTTGGTTGCAGCCATCATTGTTGTTTGGCGGGTCCGGGCTGGGGATTCGAACCCGCCACCTTAGGTGTATGTGGCTGGCACCTTAGCCGCTTGAGCCACAGGCGCGGAGCCTGTGTGCCCTTTCTTAATGCTGCAGAGCCAGATCTGGTGCTGGGAGAGCCTCCAATTTATTTTTCCTAGGGCAATGGCCTGATATATTAAAGGTTGTGTGTTATCTCCCAATCCAGCAGAATTGAGGTGGCTGCTAAGAGCTGTGCTTATTGTTGAGATGTATATGCTGTCTGCTGGGGGCTTATTCATGTCATCTGTGGGAACATACAGGGTGCTGTGCACAGAAATGTGTGATACACTGGCCATGGGGAATTGTGGGGTGGTGGTAGCAGAGGTCACCTGGCTAGGAGCATCCACAGGGAAGTCATTTTGAGGGATTTGTGGGTGAGCCTCTTGGTAGTGTTTGCCAACTGGTTAGCAGGAACTGTGGCTGGCTGCTGTGAACCCCTACCCTTACACCCTGCTTCTGGCTGTCTCTAGACGATTCAGCTGTGCTGACCCTCTTAATGTTCTGGGTTGGCTGTGACAGAGAAGGCCTCCTGGGAAGCATTCTGCAAGGCTGAGGATGCTGAGCACTAACTTCGCTCTCAGTTTCTCTGGTGGAAGAAATTACAGGCAAGGGCATCTCTCTTGGTCCCGAGCTATGCCAGCTAAAGGGTGGGGGTGACATGGGTAAAGGGAAACTGCTCTTCTTAACCTTTTTCAATGCAGCTGCTCTCAGATTTTTTGCTATATCAGGGGGATGGAAACTCAGCTAGACTCTGAGACTCCCACAAAGGCATTTTAATTTGTGGGTAGTTGTCAAATTGGTGTTTTGTGGAGGTACAGACACTGGCATCTGCTGTTGTGCCATCTTATTTATATCCTTCCCTCTTGTTAAAAAGATTTCTGCACCCGATTCATAAAAATGTGATCTGTAATTTTCTTCCCTTGTAATATTCTCATCAGGTTTTGAGACTAATGTTATCTTGGCCTCATAAAACTAATTTTAAAAAGTTAAGTATTTTCTTTTTAATTTTTTTTTAATTTTTCTATTTTTATTTTTTGTAGTTTTTGGCCAGGACTGGGTTTGAACCTGCCACCTCTACCATATGGGGCCAGCGCCTTACTCCTTTGAGCCACAGGCACCGCCCAATTTAAGTATTTTCTATTGTCTGGAAGAATGTGAGCTTTATGCAGTTTCTCCCTTAAATATTTGGAAGAATTCATTAGTGATGATCTGGGCTTGGAGAGTTTTTAGTAGAAAGACTGCAGTAAGAGATTCGATCTCTTGTATAGACAAAGTAGTGTCAGATTTTTTTTTAAACTTTTATTGATTTGACTGAATGTTTTGTTGTTAAGTTTTTACTTTTAATCTAAATTGTCAAATTTTATCAGTGGAAACTTGTTTATGTTTTTATTTTCTTAATATTTATAAGATCTATAGTCATGTTCACCCTATCCACATCTGATATTGTTAATTTGTATTTTTTAAATTTTTCTTAGTCTTTAATTGCATTGATTTTTGAGCTTTAATGCTTTTAAAAAAATTCCTTAGAATTTGTTTCTTTGTTCTTTTTCTAGCTTCTTGATAATGCATTTAAGATTATCCTTCTTCTTAAACATTAATTTTAGCTGCATCTCACAAATTGTGGTATGTCTTACCTGAACTATGATTCAGTTCAAGATATTTTCAAATTTCCACTGTGATGTATTCTTTGATCACTGAGGTATTAGAAGTGTACCTTTCAATTTTTAAGCACTTGAAGATTTTCTAGATAAATATTTGTTATTGATTCTTGCTTAATTTGTGGTTAGAGAATATATTTTGAATAATATGTAATTACTTGAAGTGTTTTGACCCAGCTTATCGTGAATTTTGGTAAATGCTTTATGTGCATTTGAAATGAATTTTTTGAAATAATTTTTTTTTTTTTTGGTCTTTGTTGGTGCAGCATTGTAGATGTGGTCAAACTTGTAAATTACATTGTTCTGCTCTTCTGTAACCCTAATGATTTGACTTTGGGTGTGGGTTGTGGGGGATCTGGTTGTTTATAAGCTACCGAGAGTACTGCATTTTGGTTTCCAGTGCATCTGTGGGTTTGTCTTGTTTCTCCCATTGGCAGTCAATTTTTGCTTTACGTATTTTGAAGCTCCGTTACTGAGCACACACTTACTGAGAATTCTTATTTCTTCCTAATGAATGGAAGGACTTAGAAGATGTTCTTTTAAAGAAAATCTCTGGTAATATTTCTTACAGGTTGTCTTATGTTAGTATACTTTTATCAGCTTTTTAAAAAATTAGTTTTTCCCATTAATTTTTTTTTTCCAATTCATCTGTGTGATGAACTTTTACACTTACAATCAAAGTGTTTTGTTCTGGGGTGTCAATATAAGTGTTTAGGTTTCTAAAAACCACTCTGATAATTCTGGGTTTTTAATCAGAATATGTGACTGATTTTCATTTGATATGGTTAGTGACCTGTGTCCATATTTCTCGCCTACAATTTGTCTTTTAACTTATTTCTTATCTATTCTTTGCTAGCTTTTTAATGTCTGTTCTTTCTTTATGAGTGTGTGCAACAATCTGCCACTTAGTTTATGTCCCTTCCTCTTCATTAGAAAATGCTAATTTCACTTGTCCCTTCTACTTTTTGAGTTGTTATTGATGTGGGTGTGAGTTCTAGACATAAATATAGTTCAGAAATCCTCGTATTGTTATCAGTCAGTATTGATTACATTCATGCATGTACCTTTCCTTTTATTTTATGTTTCTTCATTTCTTCCTGCATTTCTGTGTTTTAGTAGGGATTTTTTTCCTTTTGTCTGAAGATGTCTTTCCTCCTCTATCCCCTGCTCAGTTTCCTTCTCCTCCAGCCTTCTCTTTCTCCTCCTCCACCTTCTTCCTCTTTTAATATAGTTCTGGTGTCAATGGATTATTTAAATTTTTATTGATCATAAAACATCGTTACTTCATCTTTATTTTTCGAGAATATTTCCATTAGTATAAAATTCTTGGCTGGCACTTATTTCTTTTGAACACTTTAATAAATTATTTCATTTTTTTTCTTCTTTTGGCTTTCATTTTTCTGTTAGAATTCAGCTCTTTAAAAGTAATATGTTCTCTTCCCCTCCCCTACTCCCAACTATTTAAGGTTTTTCTTTTTCTTGTATTAGCACTCTTGCTAAGATAGGCCTAGATTTGGATTTTTTTAGAGTTGTCCTTCTTTGAGTTCATAGAGCTTTTATGTAAGTAAACATTTTGTTGAACCTATATACAAAAAGTGAATAGAACATACGTGTTCAGCTTACTGAACTTTTACAGAGTAAACATAACTATAAAAGAATGAAACAGAATATTACCAGTACCCTAACTCTTTTGTTATAATGCCTTCCAGATACTGTTTTCTAAAGTTAACAACTATCTTGACTTCCCATACTTTTGGTTAGTTTGCCTATAATTCTGTTTATGTAAAACATGGTGCATATTCCTTCAGTTAATATAATGTTTGTCCACACTGACGCTGCAGTTACAGTTTGCTCATTCACATTGCAACACATTGCTTGTTCACTGTCTCCGATGACCATAACCTAATTTATCCATTCCACTCATGATGAACATCTTGTACTCGCAACATCTTACAAGTGCACTATGAAGACACACTATTCTGGTGTGCGTCTTCTGTTTAATATTAACATGAATTCTTTTCTAGGAATCATTTCTCTTCAAACATAGATTATCACTGGTTCTCTCACTTCTTTCCTTTATTGGAACTTCAGTTACATTTTCGTCTTTTCACGGTGACCTATTTTTTGTTCTTTTTCTGTGTTTTCCATTTTTCCTTTTTTCAGTTTGCATATTTTCTACTGACTTGTTATTCAGATTATTGCAATGTCAAACTGCTGTTAACCCTGTATCAATAGTTTTCAGATATTGTATTGTTCAGGTCAACGATTTCTATTTGGTTCTTTTTATATATTCTATATATCTGGTGAAAATATCTATCTTTCATGTGTTTTCACATATTTTTCTTAATTACCTTGAACATATTAATTGGAATTATTTTAATGTCTTTGGTGATAACTGCACTATCTATATTACCAATTGTTCTGTTCTAGTTTTAGGTCATATTATTTTGTCTCTTATTATGCCTAGTACTTTTTGATTGAATTCCGGACATCATGTATGGAAAGTTATAGAGGCTATAAATCTTATAAATTGACATTATCTTTCTCTAGAGAGGGTTCCCTTTTGCCCCTGCAATGCAAATAAATTGGATGATTGATTGACCTTAATGTAGCTGAGGTGAAGCTGGGTTACAATTTCTATAGGCCTCTGTCTATCTCTGGTTGGTCCTTAATCCTTAGGCATCCCCCTCCAGAAATTTAACTGAAAATCTATTGTGTTTAGCTCCTCTCCTCATTGAATCTTCAGGTCTGATCTTTCTGTCCATAGTACCATGAAACTACTAGAAAGCTCTGCTTTGCTTTGTAGATGCTTGCGGCTTAACTTTTTGTTTTTCATCTTGCTAAATGTCAGGGTGAAGCTGGTCATATGCTTGAGGGCCTTCAAGTCTCCAGTTTTGACCCATTAGCCTTCAAGGTCATGTCATCTTCACTGTAGTACTTTACCTGGGCAAACTTAACTAGGAAAATGTTGCAGCATAACAACAACTTCCCTCTCGGAGGTTCTGCTTTTATTTTTGAGGTTAATCTTACCTTTTCTAGTTCTCTTTCATAGTTCTTAGATACTTTTATCAGTTTAGTATTTTATTTGTTTCTGTCATTCAAGGAAGTATTGGTCTACCATAAAATATTGTATTCTACTCACATGCCCTCAATGAATGTTTGTTTGCAAAACTGAATGGGTTTTAGAAGCACGTAACATTATAGGTCTCGCCTGTGATTACCTGTAACCTTTAATTTAAGCCTTTAACTACTAGATTTGATTTAATAAATGAATGAAAAGTATTAGGAATTAAGGAGTGACTATGTATGTCCATTGGAAGAATAACACAAATTTGATGTATTATCTTTAAGGCATATCCTTAGAGCAAAGGAGCAGGCATTATTTTTAGTCTACAAATTCCTATTGATTTTAGACAGTCATGCACTTTAATACCTATCTGATTAGTGTATGGTGAGAGCATATTATTTTTATCTCTAAAAGAGAAATTGATTTCTGAGGGCCTTGATACCTTAGAAAGACAAATTTTGGAGAGACAAAGGTAAAACATTAATGGTTCAGAAGAGGTCTTAGTTCCAGCTTTTTATAGTGTTGCTGGAGTGATAGTTTCCTTTTAGTGACTTTGGCCAGAGACAAAAGGGACAATTCAGAAAGAAATTTAATGATCTTATTTAAACTGTGACACGTAATTTGGCAGAGCAAATATAAAAAGATTTAATTGTCAACTGAGAGTTAATGGGCAATATGGTAAGGAAATCAGCTCGTATATTTTTGGGAATCGCAAAGAAAGCTACTTATCCCGGAACAAACTATACCTTCGGCAGACCCTGAATATCAAATATTAACATCAAACAGTATCCTACACTTGTCCTTTTAGTGAATTTGGCCACAGGCAAAGTGTACATTTGCTGCATGTGGCATCCTTATGGAAATGATGCTTTTCTTCTAATACGCTATTGCTTATGTGTCTCCATTATTTTAAGGACCACTAGTAAGAAAAAGCAGTGCCAATTAAACAATTATATTTTGCTTTCTTATTAGTAAGAATGCATTTTTATGAATATTTTTATTATTTATCAATCTTGTACATAATAAATGAGATGGGTTTTTCTAAAGCTTTGTCACCTTCTGAGTACTAAATCCTCACTGCCTGTGTTTTCCGAGTGCCGAATCCTCACTGCCTGCGTTTTCCGAGTACTGAATCCTCACTGTCTGTGTTTTCTGACACAGTATCAACATTTCTTAAAAGGGTGTTTAAATATTGTCTCTGGGATTTTCATCCAGGCCATTGGCATGCATTCTGTGTACTTTGATGGCATTATCCGACAGTTTACGTGACAATACCTAGGACTCCTATTCCCTTTTCAGATGGTCTGTAAATAGTTTGTTGACCAAAGCATTAAAGGGTCCCAGATGTTCTGTCTAGCTGCCAGGAGGCACAGCCAAATCTGTGCTTTGCACAGACAGTGGTGTAATTATATAAGAAGTTCTACCTGGCTGGCACACTGAAAAACCACCCTGATTTAACACGTATTAAAATATATGATATATGTCCTGTTATCAGTCAAACGTGGTATACTTTGGAATGTATTATGACCACTTAGTGTCTGGTTACTTCATTCATGATGAGTTCTATATTTTTGGCCACAAGTATATGTGTCTTCTTTAAGACAGAATTGAGAGAAAGGATGGATTAGTGTACTGCTTGACATTATTAATATGTGATATTCAGGGGTTATGAGGAAGATACTGTAACCTTACTGAGTGACCAGAACAACAAGAAGCACAACAGACCTTGAAAGTAGGTGACAGAGAAAAGATGTCTTGTTTGCATGGATTTGCCAGGGAGATTTCTGTAGTCACCCTTGTGCAGCTGGGGTCATGCTCCAGCAATGGAAACACCTATGGGAGCATATTTTCCTCGCCTCCCACTTCTGCCCCCTCACCTGCTAACCTTTTATTCATAAACAATTAGGTTCTTTTTCTGCACCAAAATCTTAACTTCTTTTGCCTCCACAGTTTTTAAAATTCCTTCGTTATGCTTGCTGCTTCTAAAGCTTTACTAATCAAGGGTATCCACCTGAGGCCTATCACATGATGATTTCGTGAGGACATTTTTTGCTTATCTGTGGTGTCAGATATCAGGAAAAGTATGCCTGGATCTTTTTTTTGCTAATCAGCTTTCATTAGTGTTTGTGTATTTAATTTGTGGCCCAAGACAACTCTTCCAATGTGCAGCAGAGAACAAAACAGCTTCTACACCTGCATGTCACAGTGTGGATGCCTGCCACACGCATGATGTTACCAAAAGAAACCAGACACAAAAAACAATGCATACTGCTATTGTTTGAATGTTTGTCCCCTCTGAACACTCACGTTGAAGCTGAATCCACAATATGCCAGTATTGAGAAATGGGGCCTTTGAAGGGTGAGAGCCCTCCTTCATGAGTAGGTTAATCTATGTGTGGATGAATGGATTAAGAGGAGAGTGGAATAATGGGTGCAGGGTCATCATGGGAGTGGGACTAGTGGCTTTATCAGAAAAGGAACAGAGACACAAGCCGACATGCTCAGCCCTGCTGCCATGTGATACCCTGTGCTGTTTGGGGATGTTGAAGAGAGTCCAGAGTCCCCGCCAGCAAGAAGGCCTTCATGAGATGTTCCCTCAACCTTACATGTCTCAGCCTTCAGAACTGTAAGAAACAAATTCCTTTTCTCTATAAATTCTCAGGTTCAGATTTTTTGTTAAAAACAACAGAAAACCAGACTAAGACACATACTGTGTAATTCCATTTATATAGTGTATAAAAAGAGGCAGAAGCAATTTTTGTGTTAGAAGTAGGATAACAATCAAGATGGTATTGGTTTAAGGTAGGGACTGGTAGAATTCTGTTTCTTGATTTGAGTGTTAGCTACCTATGTTCACGGAGGGAAATTGACTGGGCTGGACACTTTTCACAGGCACATTATACTCCAATTTTAAAAAAGAACATTCCCATCAGCAGTGTAGAAGTGTTCCCTTTTCTCCACAACCACGCCAGCATCTGTGATTTTGGGATTTTGTGATGTGGGCTAATCTTACTGGAGTTAGGTGATATCTCAAAGTAGTTTTGACTTGCATTTCTCTGATGCTTAAGGATGGTGAGCATTTTTTCATATATCTGTAGGCCATGCGCCTGTCTTCTTCAGAGAAGTTTCTCTTCAAGTCCTTTGCCCACCCTGAGATGGAATCTACTTGTTCTTTTCTTGCTAATACGCTTGAGTTCTCTGTAGATTCTGGTTATTAAACCTTTGTCAGAGACATAACCTGCAAATATCTTTTCCCATTCTGAGGGCTGTCTGCTTGCTTTACTTACTGTGTTCTTGATTGTGCAGAAGGTTTTTAGTTGATCAGATCCCAGTAATGTATTTTTGATGTTGTTTCAATTGCCCGAGGGGATCCTCCTCATAAAATTTTCACCCAAGCTGATTTCTTCAAGTGTTTTCCTTACACTTTCTTCTAGTATTTTTATAGTTTCATGTCTTAAGTTTAAATCTTTAATCCAGTGAGAGTCTACCTTAGTTAATGGTGAAAGGTGTGGGTCCAGTTTCAATCTTCTATAGGCTGCCAGCCAGTTCACCCAGCACCATTTGTTAAATGCTGGTGGGAATGCAAACTAATATGTCCCTTTTGGACAGATATTTGGAGAACACTTAGAGAACTAAAAATAGACCTGCCATTTGATCCTATAGTTCCTCTACTAGGTATATATTTAGAAGACCCAAAATCACATTACAACAAAGCTATTTGTACCAGAATGTTTATTGCAGCCCAATTTATAATTGCTAAATCATGGAAGAAGCCCAAGTTCCCATCAATCCATGAATGGATCAATAAACTGTGGTATATGCAGACCATGGAATATTATGCAGACTTAAAGAAAGATGGAGACTTTACCTCCTTCATGTTTACATGGATGGAGCTGGAACATATTTTTCTTAGCAAAGTATCTCAAGAATGGAAGAAAAAGTATCCAATGTATTTAGCCCTACTATGAAACTAATTTATAGCTTTCATATGAAAGCTATAGCACAATTATAGCTCAAGAATATGGGGAAGGGGTTAAGGGAGGGGAGGGAGGGGGGAGAATGGGTGGAGGAAGGGTGGTTGGTGGGACCATACCTATGGTCCATCTTACAAGGGTACATGTGAATCTTTCTAAATGTAGAATATAAATGTCTTAGCACAGTAACTAAGAAAATGCCATCTATGTTAACCAGTTTGGTGAAAATATTTTAAATTGCATACAAAACCAGCACACTGTACCCCATGACTGCATTAATGTACACAGCTATGATTTAATAAAAAATAAAATAAAGTAAAATAAAAAATAAAAAAGAACACATTCCCAAACATTGCCTCACTTTCTTCCTGAGCTCTGTGGTCTATTCTATGTGGGTGAGGCTTCACGATGCTGAGATTTGCCTTAGTCTCATTGCCGGTAAGCTGGACAGTCAGGTCTAGGACATGTGAGTGGATGGCTTTCCCTTCCTCCAGTCTGACTCGCCTGTCATTCTATCAGGTCAGAGACATTTTCTGTAGTACTAGTTTTTGATTTGCATAATGAAAATGCTAATTAATACAGTTTGCAAAGATCTAATTCTATCTTGAAATGCTTGTAGAAGAAACGTGCTCCAGCAATAAAGTAGTTTGATTTTACTTCTGCAAATAACAGTGTGTTTTCATGTCATTTTAGGCAGTGGCACCAATTGTCATGATTCAAGTGCCAGTATATTAAAGGTATTTCTGGAAGGCAATTTGTTTGAACAGTGCTTAGCGGTGTGATATGAAGAACATTCACTTTTGGCAAGGCTCCAGAGTGGCATTTGTTGGAAAATCTGTTGTAATGAGTGTAGTCTGTCCTTCTCAATAAAGTATGAAGTGGCCTACTGTTTAAATCTTCGATTTTAGTTCTGCTCTGCCTCATGAGCTTAGGCAAATCATTTATTTACACATT
The DNA here is from genome assembly GCA_963575145.1 of Galago senegalensis. Taxonomy (NCBI): domain Eukaryota; kingdom Metazoa; phylum Chordata; class Mammalia; order Primates; family Galagidae; genus Galago; species Galago senegalensis. Next base: position 12,948 of record CAUYTI010151595.1, read on the forward strand.
TTCCCACTGAGAGTCAAAAACCTATGTTAATACTACTGTTCCTTAAACACATGCTTGGCCTCTATGTTGTAACCAGGGGCAGCAGCAGCATGATTTTAGAAATGGAGCCATTAGGTAAGAGGTAAAATTTTAGAGATAGACAAATTCCAGCTGGGTTTACTGGCAGGGTCACCTTGAGCTTCTTCAGTATAAAAGGGCTGCCGTGTGGTGGCCGCCGGCACCTGGTAAGAGCCTACTTAGACTTGCAGGGATGAGGATGTTTCGACTTCATTATAAAGTGTCCCAGGAGAGTTCTAAGGTTCTGAGCAGATGATTGATTTTGAGGGTGTTCCTAACTTTGTTACTTGACAGTAATATTCATGGGCAAATGAAACCTTTAAATAAGTAAATATGAGGTTATGAAAAATTCCTCCTGTAAAACTAACTCTAATGTCAAATTTTTCTTATAAATACTCATATTTCAGATATGCAGTGATGTAAGGAGGATACACAAATGATTGACTCTAGGTGATCCAGGCTTACTAAATCTCAATACTTTGCCATATTTGTTTGCATTTTTATTTTACTTTTTTTTTTCTTACCCGTCACCCTTGGTAGAGTGCCATGGTATCATAGCTCAAAGCAACCTCAAACTCCTGGGCTCAAGAGATCGTCTTGTCTCAGCCTCCCAAGAAGCTGGGACTGTGGTGCCCACCACAACACCCAGCTATTTTTAGATCCCGGGTCTCGCTCTGGCTCGGGCTGGGGGTCTTGAACTCATAAGCTCAAGTAATCCACCTGCCTAGGCCTCCCAGAGTTCTAGGATTACAGACACAAGCCACCGTGCCCAGAAGCTTATAGTTTTTTTAAAAAAATAAAGCATTGTAATTGCATTTGAAGTCTCCTATTCCCAGACCTATTTATCTCCATCCCTTCTGAAACATAATTGCAGTGGGGAGACATTCTTAGCCATATTTTTATATTTTGACTTGATGTGTATGTGTACGTGAGCAAACATTACAGACATGATGCATGTTACGTATCATCCTGCAGCATACTCATTTTAAAAATAGATTTTATAGGTTTATTTGTGGTGGACTATATATCAATCTAACTCACTAATTTTAAGTGCTGCCTAATATTCCATTTTGGACCATATCGCAGCTTATCCATTTTCCTATTGATGGGTATTGTGATATTGCCATATTTTTCCTGTTACAGAAAAATTCCACAATAAACATTGTACTTTGTGTACATGTGCTAGAGTCTTTCTATTATATATATAATATATATATTATATATATATCGATATATATCTATATATATATATCTATAGCTGCACCTGATGTATACATAATTTCAACCTGATTCAGGTTTATTATATATTCCCAAGTGCTTCATGAAGCGGTTGTACCGGTTTACACGTCCTCAGCATTCGTGAGAGCTTTTGTTTCATACTCTCTTTAACACTTGGTAAACCTTACCTTTACTGGTCTTGTTCGTGGGTCTAAGAGAACGTTTACTTCTAATAGGCATTTCTCCAATTTCTGGTGGCAGTTTTTTTAGGTTTTTTTTTTGCAGTTTTTGGCTGGGGCTGGGTTTGAACCTGCCACCTCTGTTATATGGGGCTGGCGCCCTACTCCTTTGAGCCACAGGTGCCGCCCCAGGTTTTTATTATTTATCTTTTTTCTGTTGCCTATATATTTTCACATTTATTTTACCCTGTGCATAACTGAAAGATTATGTATATAATTATTGCAGTTAAATCAAATGAGGGTCATTGCCAGGGGTAGAGAAATTAATGTGCATATAATGCTTAATAATGTAGTATCTATTTTATAATAAGAACTGATTAATATTACCAATAATAATAATAATAATACTTATTATCAGTGGACAGGAACTTCTGATGGTCTGCTTGACAGCTATCCCTCCCACTCTATTCCTATAATTGCACATCAGAGCTGTGAGGTCGAATATGAAGTGTACTCAACCACATGATGACATTTTATAGCCCAGAACAAGAATTAGTCTTTCCTCCCCTGCTCAGCATCCATCTTGCTTGCTCCTAGAACCTGCTTTCCTTTGGGGGAATTATGAGAGACTATTTTAGGCCTTCTAGGGGCCAGATCTTCCGTTTCCCCATTGCCTGGTCCAGGCGATGAGACGAGAACCTAGGCTTGGTCAGCTGGATGTGCTTTCCCAGGCCTTTGGCTTGGGAGAGACTGGCAAGGAGGGAAAGACAGAACAGTTGGTCTGTGGATTGTGGGGTGGGGTGGGGGGGTTGGCAGCAGACGCAGAGGATGCCTTGCTGATCAGGCTGCTCTGACCATGAGATGTTCTCTCCACATTTAATTTCTTGATCCCTCTGATTCTGTCTGATCCTGCCCCAAATGTTAATGTCTGATCCCTGGGTAGTCTCTAGAAAACATACTTTTTGCTTAAGAAAACCAGTCAGTTTCTCTTTTTTTGGTGATTTCCTGCTAAGATTCATTCAGTAAAGCTAGAAATGCTGGGTCAGCCTATGCCCCGTGTCCATTGAGAAGCAGCAGGATGTTTATATATTGGCTTCATATTAACATTGGATATATATGTGTGTGTGTGTGTAAATATATATATATTTTTTTTTTTTTAATTTTTTTTTTTTTTTGGCCAGGGCCGGGTTTGAACCCACCACCGCCGGCATATGGGGCCGGTGCCCTACTCCTTGAGCCACAGGTACTGCCCAGTATTGGGTATTTTTTTCCCCATTCTTGAGATACTTAGGTAATATAAAACACAAATATAGTCTCGCAAGGGGAAGAGCAGCAGAGGGTGAGAGATGGGGGTGGAGGGAGGGTGATTGGGGGGTCTCACTTAATGTGTACAGTGTGGGGGTGTTCAGTCCACCTCCTGGGGGAAGGGCTCAACCACAAATTGAACTTTACCTTAAAAGTGAAATCAATGTAACCTAAAAATTTATACCCTCATATTAAGTTGAAATAAGAAAAAGAGAAGCAGCCCGTGGTTCAGTCCCATTCTCCTTTCTGAGAGCAGTGCGGTAATCTGTGGAGGTTGGCGGGCAGCGTGCACCCTGCCTGCCTGCCGCTTGCTAACTGAACATGGTACCTGCTTACAAAGGATCTCATAAGAGACTATGAGACTATTTTTTTTTCTAATTATAAGAGAAAAGCATCAATCCTTACTGAGAAAAGAGATTTTGAAACTGGAAAACCAGTCTATTCGGTTCCAAGAGAAAGTACTCTGTCCATTCTTTTATCTGTGTTAACCTTTCTTTCTCATGTTGAATAACTAGGGTACACCATTTAAACTGACCTAAAAACCTATAGTATTTCAAGGTGGTATACGCATTTCATGTGTAAGTTATGAAGCATAATAATAAAATACACCTATAACGTCACCATCCAACTTAAGAATGAAAACATTATAATACCGTTGATTTTCTTTACCACCTGCCATGCTGAATTTTTAAGCTGAAGTATGGTAGAAATAATTTTCCTAGAACCTTGCGAGTAAGCTGTCAAAAGGACACTCCATCATTCTCAGATACTTATATGTGTAATTCTTATACAGCCGCAGTACAGCTGTCAGACTCAGGGTATTCATACTGAGGGTATTCACCAGAGTATTCACACTTAGGGTATTCACACCAGCTGATTCTCAGGTTTCACCTATTGCCCCAGTAACATCTTCTTTGGCTGTCCTGTTCTGTGTGGCAGCTGACAGCCACTTGTGACGTAACTAGCCTGAATTGAGATGTAGGCTTTTTGGTTTGTGGTGTATTTTTGTTTTTAAGGCTTGCTCTGTCACACAGGTTAGAGTGCAGTGGGCTGATCCTTATTCACAGCAACCTCAAACTCCTGGGCTTAAACGATTTTCCTATTAAGCAGCTGAGACTATAGGGTGCATTATCACACCTGGCTGATTTTTCTACTTTTGGTGAAGACAGGGTCTTGCTCTTGCTCAGGCTCATCTTAAATTCCTGACCTCAAGTGATCCTCCTGCTTCAGCCTCCCAAAGATCCAGAATTACAGGGGTGGGCCACCATGCCCAGTCAGGGTGTACTCTGAAGTGTAAAATACATACCAGATTTAGAAGAGTGTGAAAAAAAGTGTGAAATATCTCATGAATGGTGTTTTATATTGATTACATGTAGAAATAATAAACATTGGGCATATTTTATTAAGTGCATTAAAATTAAAATTTTAATTAAAATTACTTTCATTTTTTTCCCTTTTTCAATGTGGCTAGATAACATTTAAAATTATATCTACTTCTCACTTTATCTTTCCATGGGACGGTGTTGTTTTATAGCAGAACAAGCCAGTGCAGGCCCCAGAGCTGTGCTTGGCTTGTAGTGGTTGTCTCCCTTCCGTCTCCTGCAACCTGAAAGAAACCCTTCCTCAGTTTCCACTTGACTTTCACGACTTGGTCTTTTCCATGAGACATGTTATAATTTGTTGTAGAGTGTCTCTCATGAGTTTATCAGTGTTTCCTGATGGATATATTCAGCTTCCCGTATGGGGCACGTCATTTTGATTTCTCCTGTTACTGCTGAGGCCCACCTTGATCACTGGTCAGGGGTGTCTGCCAGCTCCTTCTCTCCTTCATCGTTTTTGAGGAGAGACTTTGAAAATAGGTGAATACCTTGTTACTTATCAACTTTCAATTTTATCTCTTCATTTATTTACATCGATGTGGACTCACAGGTGTTTCTGTTTGATACAGTAGATTACAGGCTATTCCTGTTATCACCCACATTGATGATCAAATTCTCCCCGATCTGCTCAGCAGGCCTCTCATTTCCATGCCTTTTTGTCATGTCTCTGCCATTCCTTGAGCACTTTCGTGCTTTGTGACACACCAAGATATTTCAGGTTCATCTTTTTCTCTCCTTGCTCAACCCTGGAGTTAGCCACTTCCTCCAAGGAGTCCTGACTCCTGTTGGTAGAGACATGGGTACTAGGGGAGCCTGGCGTGCTCACCGCCCCAAGGTGCCACTTCTTCCAGACCTCGTGTTCCGTGTTCCCCCTTCCCAGGCTGCAGCTCCCAGCAGGGCTCTCCCTCATCACAGACAGGTGGCATCACCTCATCCTGGCTGGGCTTCCACATGGCTGTGAGGGCCAATGTGGGTTTTGCCACCCTGATTAAACACCCACCTTGCTCGGTCCCACAGTGGCTCACGCCTGTAAGCTGTAGGGAAGGAAGGGAGGGGATGGGGACAGGGGAAAAGGCTGAGCCAGAGCAAGCAGAGAGGACAGCTTGCATTTCCTGTGACTGTGTGCCAGGTGGGCGTGTTCCACCTTCCTCATACAGTAACTCATTTAATCTCAACAACTGCCAGAGGTAGTTCAGTGAAGTTACTGGAGAGCTTTTTGCCAGTGACCATAGGATCCACCTTAGAAGTTGACTAATGCTCACCCCAGCTGCTAGTTGAACTGCACTGAAGTGAGCCAGGGTGGTGACAACCTTATGAGTCCCGTTGAGAGATTCTGATGCCAGTGAGATTTGATGACAGATTCTGCGGAATGGGAAACAGAACAATCAAGGGTAATTCTAATTTATTTTTGGCTGAAGGTATGACTAAAATCTCGTGGAAATATCATTTGTTTCTGTATTTGTTCTTTCCCTAATAATTTAAATACTTCCTCTGAGAGTCCTGTTTTTGTGTTCTATCTCAGGGTCCCCTCGTTGGTTTCCTGGGTCCATTTGCCCATCTCTGCACAAGTATCACATGCCCTTCATCACTGTAGCTTTATAATAAAATGATGCAGTTAACATTTCACATAAATGTGCTTAGCTTTTATTTTGCCCTTTGTTCCTTTTAGGAAAAGCTTGACAAATTCCACAAAAAATGATACTAGGATTTTTACTGGCATTACATCAACTGATAAATTAATTTCACATTACTGCCATCTTTACCATAATCAGTCCACCTTTTTTGTCTCGTTTTAACAAATGAACTTAATACTGTCTTTCTTTGTTCCATGCTCTCTTCAGTTCTGTCTTTGAGTTGCTCTTAATCTCTTTAACCATGTCCAGGCTCAGGCTGTCCTCTACAGTTTTCTTTTTTGATATCGATGACTACAACTTTAAAACAGCTTTCTTGAGTTATATAATATGTGAATCACACGTCTAAAGTGTGCAATTCAATGCTTTTTATATTCACAGGGTTGTGCAGCCATCCCTGCAATCTAATTTTAGGCTATTTCATCCCCTCTAAAAGACACCTGATACCCACTTCCTCTTCCTCCCTTCTTCCTGCCACCCCCAGTTCGAGGGATCTCTAGATAAGCCTGACCTGGGCGTCTCGTGTGGATGAAACTAGACAACGTGGGCTCCTGTGGCGGCTTCTTCCCTCCACATGCTGTTTCACAGGTTCCTCTGTGTGTGGCAGGTGTCTGTGCATCATTTCTTCTTATTTCTGAATCATCTTCCATTTTATACCACATTTAGTTTTTCCATTCATCACTTGATGGACTTTTTTAACTTTGTTTAACATTTTGAGGAACTGCCAAATTGTTTCCCAAAGTAGCTGCACCATTTTATATTCTATCATAAATATCTGAGGGTTCCAGCTTCTGCATGTTCTCATTGCTTTCTTTTTTATTATAGCTGTCTTTGTAGATGAGAAGAGGTACCTGACTGTAGTTTTGATTTCCCTAATGATGAGTGGCATTGAGTATCCTTTTAATTATGGGGGTCCCACCCCGAGAGCAGTGTCCACTGAGACCTGTGGAAACTGGCAGCAATCGACTGAAGAAATATAGAGTTAGAAGCGATGGTAAAGAAAGACAAGAGACATAGAGTAGAATTAAAAGTGGGAGCTCAGGGGTCCATTGCCTGTCATGGGATTCTGGCGGTGGCCCAGAGTGTTTGCTCCACTCTGATTTTATTGAAGTGTATTTGCCCAGAGGGTAAGATGAGGTAGGGAACAAAGATGTCAGCAGTGTCTGGTATTGATCATATCAGCTCCTGTTATTATTATTATCCTTAAGGGTAGCCTTCAGAAATCTGAAATCTGAGCCTTGTATTGGGAGACCCTCCTGCTTAAAGTAACACACAGATTTCTAGGGAGGCGTTAAGCTCCACTAGTTCTCTGTGGAGTAAAACACCACTGACATTAATCTCCTCTGAGGGATCAGTGGGAGGGAGGCATTTTCCTCCCATCACCACCACAGAGGATCTTCCTCTGCAATAAGGGATATAAGCTCTTCTGCCCATATCTCAGGGCCCCAGCTACTCCCTTGGTCTCTGCCCCAGCAAATGCAAATCTCCACAATGGGTATCTGCTTTGCCTATGTAATGGGCAGGAAATGGCCCTAGAAGATGTATCTT
>CAUYTI010151596.1:0-15347 GCA_963575145.1 Galago senegalensis
TTTGACTTAACATCTATTTTGGCTGATATAAATATGGTCATTCTTGCTCTCTTTTGGTTACCTTTTTTATCGACTGGACTTTTACTTTCAACCTATGTGTGTTCTTAAATCTAAAGTGAATTTTATGTAGAAAGCATATAGTATTTTTTTTCTTTTGTTTTTTACAAATTCATTAATTCACTCTATGTCTTTTGGGAAATTTAATCCATTTACATTCGAAGTAATTAGTGGTAGTGAAAGACTTACTATTGCCATTTCATTGTTGTTTTTTTTTTTTTTTTGTCTGTCTTGTAGCTATTTTATCTCTTTTCTTCTCTTGCTGTCTTCCTTCAGGTTTCATTGATTTCACAGTGACATGCTTGCTTCCTTACTCATTTTCTTTTGTATACGTTCTATGTATATTTTCTTGATGGTTATCATGGGGCTTACATGAGCATAAACGTCATATAACAATAGTTTAAGCTAGTAACAGCTTACATAAGCTTCAGTCACATACATTAACTTTTACCTCTGCTTCTCCTTTATGTTGTTAATGTCACAAATTACATCTTTTTTATATTATGTATCTGTTTACATGTTTTATAGTTTTAATTATTTATACTTTGTCTTCTAACTCCTAACCCAGGATTGAAAGTGATTTATATTAACACTGTGACAGTCTTACAGGATTTTATGTTTGTCTATATATGTACCTGTACCAGTAAATTTCATATTATATTTTTATATGCATTCCCCTTGCTAGTGTGTCCTAGTGTGTCCTCTCATTTTAACTCGAGACTTTGTTTTGCGCTTCTTATAAGACAAGTTGTGGTGATCGCTCAACTTTTGTTTATCTGGGAATGTATTTATTTATTTCTTCTTATTTGAGAGTTTTACCAGATGTATTCTTGGTTTGCAGTTTTATTTTTGTTTTTAAATTTTCATTCAGCACTTTGAATATATTATCTTACTCCCTTCTAGCTTGCAAGATTTCTGCTGACAAATTTGCTAATGGTCTTATGGTGGTAGCAGTGGAGTCCCATAATAGTCTTATGATTCTAAATCAATTTGTTTATCAAGGACTTGAACTCTAAGAGAAGAGAAAGCATTGAGATTTATGAAGCTAAGTCTTTTTTTTTTTTTTTGAGACAGAGCCTCAAGCTGTCCCCCTGGGTAGAGTGCTGTGACATCACAACTCATAGCAACCTCCAACTCCTGGGCTCAAGCGAGACTCTTGCCTCAGCCTCCCAAGTAGCTGGGACCACAGGTGCCCACCACAACACCTGGCTATTTTTTGGTTGCACCCGTCATTGTTGTTTGGCGATCCCTGGCTGGATTCAGACCCGCCACCTTGGGTGTACATGGCTGGTGCCTCAGCCACTTGAGCCACAGGCTCCGAGCCAAAGCTAAGTCTTGAGACAATCAATTTTAGGGTACTTACCAGTTTTTTTTTCTTTTTTTTAATTTAAGATAAAATCTAACCATTCATTGTCTTTTACTTGTGTGGGATAGAAGGTTCATGGGCAGGAGGATCAAGATTTGGTAATAACATCTGCAGTAAATAAATACTTCTTACTTCACTAGGTAAAGATCAGCTCATACTTTATGCAAAAAGCATTTCCATAGTTATATCTATGTTTTTCTAGTGAGATAATCCCTTTTTACATTTACTTAGGGACTTAACTTTGGCCATTATGCCTGAAAAACAATATTAAATCTGAGATCATTTATTGTAAAACTTTCTTATTTTGTTTTATTTCTGAATTAGCAAGAGAAATGTACACACCCTTTTTAGGACCAAGACTCATAAAGGAACTGTACTCTTAAGCTAAACATAGTACTTTATTTATCTCCTGACAATATAATTAAAACATTTCTTTAAAAATCCACACAACTAAATACATTATTTTACAACATGCCACTAAATGTATGGATTGCCCTTTTCAGAACCAAGAGACTGTCAGAAAGTCTTGCTTGGTAGGAATCTTCCCAGAAGTAGATAATTCATTAAGACCAGTGCAAATCAATCTAAGATAACCTATTGTTTTTAATTAAAATGGGAAATAAGCCAATTTGAAATTTGTTTCCCTTCATTTGCCCAAAGTGAAAGTGATAGAATTTCTCTTGTGATCCAGCCTTTGTATTTGTTAAAAACATCATAAATTCTGGTGGTGTGTTGTGTGGCTGTAGCCATTATATGTATAGCTCAGTATGGTGCCATGGTAGATCATGGTCAGGGTCATTAATGAATAAATGTTTAACTGTTACTTTTTGGTGGTAGTGTTAAGAGGATTTAAAAAACATTGAATTTAAGTAGATGTCCTGTAGGTCTGGAAGGAACAGGGTTTCTAAGAATTGAACAAGTAGAAGAAATTTACAAATATAGTTGGCCCTCTACCTGTGGGTTTTGCATCCATGTAGTTGACAAATCAGGGGCAAAAATATTTGGAAAACAAAAGCCAAATCAATAAAAATAAAAATACAAGTAAACACTACAGTATAAATGCTTACATAAAATTTACTTTTTGTTAGGTATAACAATCTAGAAATGATTTCAACTATGTAGGAGGATATGTGTAGGATTTACTATGCTATTTTCTGTAGGAGACTTTAGCAGCTGAGGATTTTGCTATCGTGTGTATGTTTGTGTGTGTCTGGAACGCAAACCCTACAGATATAAGGGGATAATTATATGGAACAAAAAACCTTTGAAATGCAGGATATGGAAAATAATTTCTTTGTGACTACATTCTGTGCTATCACACAATAGCTATCAAGTTAAGTGCTTTTCTCATAGTAGATGTTTACTAAATAATTCTGCACTGAATTTTAAAAAGTAGCTTTATTAAGATTTTATTCACATATAGTACAGTTTACCCATTCAATGTGTACTATTCAATGACTTAGTATATTTATAGAGTTCTTTTTTATCAGTTCCCATATATAGTGTTCATTTTCCTTTTCCCTGCCCCAATACCTTTTTAAATTTTTACTTTTACATTTTTAATTTTTAGTTCTTCCAGTGATTAACCCTGTAAAGTTAGATACTTTGACTTCATTCTTGCTCTTTCAACTTTAGGTCGTATGTATGTGTGCATGTATTTATTTATTTATTTTTACATACATTACTACAATAGTTTTCTCTACCTTCTGACACATCGGCTGTGTGATCAGTTGCATGTACATATAATCAAGATTTACATTTACATCTCTTCCTGAAAGCATCATTAAAATTTCAGTGTTTCATTTGTCAAATTCCAAAATAATAAAAAAGAATTTTTTATTATAATTATAATTGTGTAATTACTGTTAATTATGAAACTAGTTGAATGGACCCATAGAAAAGAGAACATTCACTGAATTTCTGGTGCTGATATTATATGTATCAAGATCGAATGGATTCTGTTTCCTTTCATTCCTTCAGGTGTCCAAATCATCCACAGTTTTGATTTGCTACATATTTTGACCATGACTTTCTTGTATATTTGCTACTTGTAAAAAAATTTTTTTATTACTGGCAAATAATAGTTATACATATTCATGAGGTAGGTAGTGATATTTGATACATATATTATATAGTGATCAGATCAGGGTAATTAGACTATCCGTCATCTCAAACATTTATCATTTATTTGTCTTTGGAACATTCAGTAAGCTGTATAATAGATTATTGTTACAGTAGGGATTCTACAGTGGTATATAGAACACTAGAACTTATTCTTCCTGTGTAGCAGTAATTGTGTGTCCTTTAACAAATCTTTCCTTAGCTCTTCCTTCCCCAACTTGGAGAACATTTTATCACCCCCAATGGAAACCTTATACCTATTAGCAGTCCCTCTCTGGTCCACCCTCCTTGACTTCTCCCACCCCAAAGTCCTAGTCAACCACTAATCTACTTTCTGTCTGTGTAGATTTGCTGGTTGTGGGCGTTCCATTCATATAAATGGGATCATACAATATGCAGTCCTTAGTGATTGGCTTTTTTCACTTAGCATACATAATGTTTTCAAGGTTCATCCATGTCATAGCATGTTTTGGTACTTCATTTCTTTTTGTGGCTGAATAATATTCCATTTTAAAGTGACTAGATTTCATTTACCCATTTATTAGTTGACAGACATTTGATTTGTTTCCACTTTTTGGCCATGATGAGTAATGCTGCTATGAACATTCATTTATTACCTGGGCATGGTGGCGTATACCTGTATTCCCAGCTACTTGAGAGGCTGAGGCAGGAGGATTGCTTGAGCCCAGGAGTTTGAGGTTGCTGTGAGCTATGATGATGGCACTGCACTCTAGTGGGGGTGACAGAGGGAGACTCTGTCTCAAAAACAAACAAAAACCAAAAACAATGGAAACATTCATTTACAAGCTTTTGTGTAGATTTTGTTTTCTTTTCTGTTTTGTGCTGGATCATATGGTAATTGTGTGTTTAACCATTTTAGAAACTGCCCAGTTATTTTCCAAAGGGGCTGCACTAGTTTGCATTCCTGCCAGCAACAAGTGAAAGTTCAGATTTCCTTACATCCTCAGCAACACTTGTTATTGTCTGTTGTTTTGAACATAGCTTTCCCCTTGTGTGTGAAGTGATATCTCATGAAGTTTTCATTTGTATTATGTCTTGGCTAATGATATTGAGTGTATTTTCCTGTATATATTGGCCATCTGTTCATCTTCTTTGGAGAAATGTGTATTCAGATCCTTTGCCTTTTAAAATTAGGTTACCTTTTTATTGTTGAGCTATAAGACTTTTTAAAAATATAGTCCAGATACAAGTCTGATATTAGATACATAGCTTGAAAGTAAGACTTTTTGGTTTCCATTCTGCAGTTACCTTTTTACCTTCTTCTTCTTCTTCTCTCTCTCTCTCTTTTTTTTTTTGGCAGTTTTTGGCCAGGGCTGGGTTTGAACCCGCCACCCTTGGCATATGGGGCTGGCACCCTACTCCTTGAGCCACAAGTGCTGCCATTATCTTCTTTATTGTGTCATTTGAAGGACAGATATTTTTACTTTGATGAAGTCTGTATTTAGGTTTGTTACTTCTGCATTTGGTATCATTTTAAGATAACTTTGCCTACTCTTTCACAAAAATTTACTTCTGTATTTTCTTTAAGAATTTTATATTTTCAGCTCTTATATTTAGGTCTCACATCATTTTGAGTTAACTTTTTTACATGTGATCTGAGAAAGGAGCCCAGCTTCATCCTTTTGCACGTGAATATCTAGTTGTTGAAATCTAGTATTTTTTCTTGAAGATTCTTTTTCTTTCCATCAGTTTTTCTGGCATTTTTTTTTTTAATTCAGTTGATTAGAGATGTAAGTATTCATTCATAGACTCTGAAATCTATCCCACTGATTTATATTTCTAACCTTATGCCAGTACCACACTGTCTTAATGATGATAGCATTGTAGCAAATTTGGATTGGGGAGTTTGAGTCTTCAAACTTCATTTTTCTTTTTCCAGATTATTTTGGCATTTAGAGTTCCATACTTTTGTAGATACATTTTAGCATCAGCCTCTCAATTTTTGAAAAGAATTGATCTGGGATTTTAATAGGGAATGTGTTGAATTTTAGATCAATTTGGGAAATACTGCTATCTTAACAATATGTCTTTTTATTTATGAATAATTGCATTTTTCCTTTTATGAATTGATTTTTTCATTTTATTGTGTTATGCATAGAGACTGAAATGGGAACCTAGAGGGAAGTGTTTGTCTATATAGTACATGGTTTTAAGTTATTTCATATTGAAGTAACCTATATGCATATTTCACCAAGAAGAATATTTTATTATTTGTCTAAATGGTTGGTAGTTCATTAAAACTGTAAACTCCTTTGAGTCAGGATATTTAACTTCTTTTGTATTGCTCAGAGTTAATGTCGTAGTTCTTTTTTTTTTTTTTGGAAACAGAACCTCAAGCTGTCCCCCTGGGTAGAGTGCAACGGCATCGCAACTCACAGCAACCTGCAACTCCTGGGCTCAAGCGAGTCTCCTGCCTCTGTCTCCCAAGTAGCTAGGGCCACAGGCGCCTGCCACAACGCCTGGCTATTTTTTGGTTGCAGCCATCATTGTTGTTTGGCGGGCCCGGGCTGAGTTTGAACCCACCACCTTAGGTGTATGTGGCTGGTGCCTTAGCCACTTGAGCCACAGGCACTGAGCCAATGTCGTAGTTCTTTACAGAAAACACTTTTCGATTGGTGTTTGGTAGTTCATTATAAAAGAGGTAGAATCTCAATAGTAGTATGAAATTACCATTAGCAAGAAATAGTTATCTGACTTTTTTTCCTAAGTCTTCTAATTCATTCATCTTCATATTATTTATTTGAATAAGAAAACAGAATAAATATAAATATTGCTTTGTTGATTACTTTCTTTTGGAATAAGGCATAACTAATATAGTCTTTAAATTCATTATAGGTGCCAAATCTCATTCCAGTTTTGATGTTCAAATTGGGAAGACCACTGGAACCTATCTTATACAATGATATTTTGTATACTTTACCTATGCTTGGTGTTCACAAGGTTAGTATATTAACCATGTTACTAGGGAGGAAAAAAGACCTTAAATTCTCTCTGGTACTGTGAAATTTTGAGCCCTAAATTTTGCTATGATAAAAGGGAAGTAGTGAATTCCCTTTTGGGCTGTTTTATAGGAGGTAGTACACAGTATCTAAAGGCAAAAGTATTTATTACAATATTTGAGAATTATTTTGAATTAATACCGAAGTATTCACACTGGCTATGCTTTAAAATTAGGTCTTTATGTCCCCAGGATTGCTCCTCCCAAAACTATCTCCTATTCTTTGAGAAGATGGATGACATTAGAATAAGCTTCCCTTTTAATCTTTATTTTATAATAAGGGGTTTGAAAATGTTTTTGTAACTTTGAGGTTGTCTCCAATTTTGAAACCAGTTTCTTCAATATTTTCTAGGTATGTGTAGGACAGATTCTACGCGTAATCCAATTGCTTGGAACCACCCCACAACTCAGAGCTGTCACTCTGCGCTTGTTGACATCTTTGTGGGAAAAGCAGGTAATACACTTGTATGAGTATTAAGCATATTCTTTCTCTTAAAGAAAAATAATTATGTCATTACATGTGACAGTGCTTTGATTTAGTGGTATCAGTGAATGACATCAATAATTATGTTCCGAAATTTTGATGTATTGTGATGCATTTGATCTGTAATGTAATGACTTGTGATTGACTCTCAGAGAAACTGAGAATCAAAAATCTTATTTTCTTATTTCTGAAATTTATCTCTCCATTTGCTTAAGAAAGTAATAGAAACATGGTTATAAGTGATTAGTGCCTTTACAATTAAGGTGAGATTTAGTCACTTTCTTCTTGTTTTATGAAATGAACATACATAGGTTTGTAAGAAAATCCTTGGTAATCACAACAGCATTCTTCTCTGCTGATTAGAAGAAATGTATTATAATATAATTTGCAATGCAAATAGAGGATTTAGAGGTGAAAATACTGCATAAAAGAAGATAATGATTATTCAACTCAAGTTGGAATTACCTTTTCTTTGTGAAATTGCCTCTGTAGGATCGCGTCTACCCTGAACTGCAGCGCCTCATGGCCATGTGTGATGTGCCTTCTCTCTCTGTGGGCAGGGAGGTGCAATGGGAGAAACTGATTGCTAAAGCAGCATCAATCAGAGATATATGTAAGCAGAGGTAAGCTATACTTGGAGAAATGTGTATTACACCATATTACTTTGTACTTATTTTTTGAAGGCAAGCAAGAAGTGAGGAAAGATTGGCAGAGGATATTTGAGCAAGACTAAATTACTTTTCAACTCAAGTTTTCTGATTACAATATTTAAAAATTTGGGGCAATAACTTTGAGATGCAAATATGTCATTTCATTTCAGATATCTAGGTGTATATGATATTTATATCATTTTCTGAATAATAGTTTAATATTGCATTAAAACACATGATATTAATGTTTCTGTTTTTCTATATATAAATCCCTGAAAACTAAGCAGTAGACTATAGCCATACCCAGTTCTTTCTTATATTCTTTCTAAATTGCGCCTGATTCTTACAAGTAGTTTTAATAGGGAAAGTCTTATTTGTGGTGCTGTGCATGGAACTTAGGAATCCTATCCAGCAGGGAAATGATAATGACTTTCCATGTATGTTCTAAGCTCAGAGGAGCACATGAAGATATTAGGGAGTTAACTCTGCTGTACTAGATAATGGATTCATAAATAGGCTGGAGGTAATAATACTGAAGTAGCAGGAGAGAAACTCTACCTTATCACAAGTTTTTTTCTTGAAATGGGGTAAGATAAAAAAATGTTTACCGGGGAAAGAGCTTTAGTGCATTTGAAATAGCTTTACTCCTGCAGTTTCACATGTTGATTAGGCCATGAAACTCCTGGGAGCATTTATTCCCACTTCTGTTAATGACAACAGAGTGGATGGTACTTCCTCAAGTTGTGCAGTAGGTTGGCTGATAACATGGATGATTCCTGTTTTAGGTAAAAGTTTGGATCAGAATGTACAAGAAAGTAAGGTTCAGTAGTTCTGCCACTTTTCTAAGCTTCCACCTTTCAGCAACACAACAGTGAGCTCAGTCTACAAGTTATACACACATAAAAAGTTACACAAATGTACATGTAACACAAGACCTGAACGTTTGGATTTTAGTGAGGTATCAGCATGGAAAATCCCAGAGATGGAGGTTTTTAGTTAATAATCTTATCTGACATATCTAAAGCTGAAGCTTACAAGAGGTTGAATATCAGACCAGATTAGAGTTGGTTGGTAACTTATTCAGTGCTCCTTTCAGTGACTACCTGAAGATCTGTCAAACTTGTCCAGTTTGGGGAAATTATTTCCATTTTTGCATTTTTATCTGCTGACATTTTTTTAGAGAACAGTATCATATCATTGAGGGTTAACAAGGATTCAAGGATTAGAGCTGCATAACTGAAAAGTTAAAGGTTTTCTTGGGACTGCACAATATATATGGATTACAGAGGAAAGGAAGGGGGAAGGGTGCTTGGTATGGATAGGAGTTCATTCATTTGTAATTTGTTTTATTATTTTTATCATCACCATTATTGTGATAAATGAGTCATCTGAAACAAATCCCTGCTTTCATCGTCAGCATATGATACCAGAGAGACTACTAGGCAGGAGCAGCTCTATCTTTACTGATTATCTCAATAGGGTATGTTAGTTCTTTTCACCATTATTATGGACTTGACTTTTTCTCAATTCAGAACATAGGATTTGTGATTAAGGTTGAGTAAACTTTGTTAGAAGTGTCTCCAAAAAGATAATATTTCTATATTAAAACAAGCATCACATTATAGCAGGAATGATCATGAAGCAGATTTTTGAAGAAAAACATATGTTGCTAGTATTTGAGGATCAACATTTAGTGGGCAAACAGGTAAAGAAAAGCATTGAATTTTATTTATTTATTTATTTTTGTGCAAGTAAAAGATCTGGAAGTGGTAATTGCTCTTTGGCTTTAATTTTGTTTTTAAACTGTTATTTCTGACAGGCCATATCAGCATGGTGCAGACATGTTGGCAGCCATTTCTCAGGTGTTGAATGAATGCACCAAGCCAGATCAAGCTACTCCTGCAGCCTTGGTATTACAAGGTCTTCATGCACTCTGCCAAGCTGAGGTAGGCATTTTTGAATTCTTTTGGATAATTTTGAAGAAAATATTTTACAGGGCAAAGTGACTACAAGGATGTGAGATTAGATTGAAGTAACTGAAAGTCTGAATATTCATTTCCGGAGATTTTTGCTTGAAAGAGTGAAGCAAGACAGAAATTACTTCAGAAATTCTTGCTTGCTGAGGACCTTGAACACTCTGGTCATTTTCTCTAGAGAGGTTAAAGAAAACCAAATTTTAGATTTTTCCTTGTTCTTATTTATTTTTGTTAAGGTAGATTGGAAAGTTATGCTTATAGGAGATCTATTGAACATATTTGCATCTTAATTTCGTGGTGAGACAGCCTCAGAATCAGGTGAAGCGAAGGAACTGCAGTGGATCAGTGGCAGTTATATAGCCAGCAAAAATTATCATTGGCTTAAATATTGATAAAGCATCTTCTTCTCTTAGTGATGAGATTGAGTCGCATCAGCCAATTAGAACTAAACTTGTAAGTTATTTTCTGAACTTCAGATTACTCTCAGAATTGTAACAGCAGAGGAAATCCTTACTGTTTGGAGGAATGTGGTAATTTTACCAAAGGTCATTCATTCTCATCTAAGTGAAGTTTTTAACCAAGTGAACATACATCCAAGGTCATAGTTTTTTGATGAATGATACTAAGTTGAATTCTTTTAAGGTTATGTTTAATTATGGTTAATAATGATGATAATGAATATAAATTATATAATAGTACAAGGGACAACCATACTGGACGTTGACATGTCCATGTTCCTATGTTAATATGCATGTATATTCCTCTACAACTTACAATACAAGGATTAATACTGTTTTATAGATGAGGAAAATAGACCATAGAGAGAGGTTAAGTATTTACTCAGGATCTTTGTATGAAAGACTTATGGTCTTTGGGGTAAACACTTACTTCATCTGTCCATGAACATCATCACTGTTCAGAAACAGATGTGTGCTAAAGCCAGTGCTTTCAAAATATGTGCCCAGTAGTTATAAAGGTTAGTAGAGCTTAATGGCAGAGGACCGTTACCGCAGGGAGATACTACACTCAACCAAGGACATAAAAAATGATGTTTTCTATTGCTTCTGTCAGGCATCTGGGACTGGGGAATATCACTTAAATAATTATATTACGTTCATAATGAATAATCCCAAACTCTGTTTTGGAACCAGTTTTTAATAGAAACTTTGAGAAAAGAAGGAATTCTATACTTTTGTTTCCAAACGGTGACCATGGTTACTAAACATTTTGCAGTATTTCCTTTTCATTAGTTTTTTCAAACAGATATCAACCCATGTCTGAAATTAACTTTTTTCTTTAATAATAGTAATTTAGTAATTACATTGTTTTCTTCACCCATTCTTTGCTGTTACTGTAAGGCTCTGTAGTCCGCCTGTCAATGCTCATTAACTCATAAGAAATGCCTTGAGTTTAGCACTGACTTTTCTAATTCCTTTTCACGAAGACATCTTCATCAACTGTGGATGGTACTGAAGATGTTGTCTGATGTGGTGGAAAACATCTTTGCTTTTAGGCACTGTAGGACTGGGCAGCATCATACTGGTTGTTAGCTACGGAAGTCCTTTGCTTCATCAAATGAGGATGAAATGAAATTACATAGAAAAAAGACCTAGCATAATGTCTGCTCATATATGTGTGTTCTGTAAATATTGAACTTTCTTTTGACAAATTGGCACCCAATTGGATATATATTCAGTGCCTTTTTTCTAAATAATTCTTTGATCTTTCCTCCGAAACTCTTACTATATGAGAGTGAGTTGATTTCTTCCTCCAGATTAGATCCTATTGAGTCCTTCACTACTGAAGCTACTAGTGCTACTTTGCGTTCTTTGAGAGCATTTGGAATTTTAAATACTTAACCCCAAATCCATTTCCTCAGTTCAAACCACTGCCCACAAAGATAAATTTGAGTCTACTATTCTACTTCCTTGCTGCTCACATTTCTTTGTCCCTTGGAGAAATGCAGGCATCTGTGCAGGTATAGTATTTTAAAAGCCTCAATACGCCTTCACTGGCTTGATTAAAGCATTTCTCTTTCTCATTGTTACTCCCTGCCTTAACATTATAAAATTCAAATCCCATGTAATAGTTTCTTTTCCTTTATTAAATTATAAAGAGGTAGATCATGTATACATTAATGCATTTATGGGGTACAGTGTGCTGATTTCATATACAATTTGCTTACATCGTACTGGTTAATATATCCCTCACCTCAATAACTTAATTATTGTGTTAAGACATTTATACCCTATACCAGCAGTTCTCAACCTTTGGGGGTCAAATGACCATTTCACAGGGGTGGCCTAAATACATCCTACATATCAGATATTTACATTACGATTCATAACAGTAGCAAAATTACAGTTATGAAGTAGCAATGAAAATAATTTTATGGTTGGGGGTCACCACAACATGAGGAACTGTATTAAAGGGTCGCAGCATTAGGAAGGTTGAGAACCACTGCTCTATACGTATAATAGTTTTATCAAAATTTACTTTTAAGAAACCTCAACCAATATATCACGAATGAAATAAAAAATCAGTAAGTTGTCTTTTCAGCAATAGTAGCAGACCTTCTTACATCCTTTTTGTAGCAAGCTGGGTTTTATGATCATCTAAAAAAGGAGAAATAATGTATTTACCTTTGAGCCTTGATGTTAATATATCATTCTGTTTTGTTTAAGGCTTTCCAAGCTTTGTGTATGTGTGTGTGTTTTCATTATTTGGGAGGCTGCCACTGTTGTTATGTCCTGTGATGCTTGTTAAAGTTGTAAAATATACTCAATTTAGTCACTCTTGCCAGGCCACATTTACTGATTTTGAGTTAATCTTTTTATTTTTGCTTATTTACATTTTTGGCCAGTGTGCTAGCTGTGGAAGTTAGTGTGCTTTCTGTGAGCTGTTTATTCTGGTTTCTAATTGACATCATGTGTGAAGCACAATGCGGCCCTGGTTTCAAGAATGGAAATATTAAGCATAGTTATAAATCCATTTCCCAGTGGCATTTGTGTAGTGATTTGTTTATCCATTCCTCTTTAAATCGTTGACTCGCAAACATCAGGAGTACAGAAAGGCAGCATAAGTAAAGAAAAGAAAACAGATTATTAAGGGTAAGAGAATTAATTGAATAATCCTGTCCTGTCTTTAAGAAAATATCTCATTTGGAAACCATCCAAAACTGGATTTTGCAGGCTTTCCAACTTTGCCTTTGTGTAATAAATAGTGCTTTTTTTCTTAAGGTTGACTATGAGCTCTTTGGTTTTGAAAGCCATAATCATGAAATACATTTGTCATTGCTTGGGTCAGATTAAACTTACAATTATTGCTGCTTAATCATTTATCCTGGCCACCCATGAAAGATGAAAGGGATGGATTCTAACTAACTGTTAACTCTGTCAAGGTAAAGATTGTGTTTCCCTTACGGGTCTCTTTCATGCTGCTTTGCTAAACAAGAAACAGAGATAGAAGTTTCTTGGAATCTTGGCACATTTTAAAGATGAGGATGTAGTTTGTCAGTTTGGAATTGGAAAAGAGAAATTTAACATTTTCTTAACACTATTGATAAATTGATGAGGGACTTTACAAATTTCTTATAAGGCTGAACCACTTTTAAAAAATTACATGTTTGTTGTGGACTTAATGTGAATTTGGACATTTTGTGAAATAGGGGTTGTAGAACTTCATTTTTCTTAATGAAGACTTCATTTTCTAGTGAAGAAACAAATGCTCTGGCAATTTAAATAGTTTTCCCCAAGTCATGCAGTTCACAAAAATAGACTTAAAATTCTCTAACTGTAATGCTCTTTTGTTACTCACAGGCTTTCTTCCTTCAAAAAATGTGGATGTTGAAAGTAGTGGTTTTGTTTATCTGTAGCCTAATGGTTTGTCATTTTCAAAGGAAAATAATATTTCCTTTGAACTTTTCTTTTAACATTTCTGCATTCTCTTTTCTTTATTTTTTCCATCCAGTGTTCTCATCTTATCACTTTTTGTCTCACCCCACTCCCATTTGCTTTAATTTTCTTACTTCCTTCTGACTTAATATAGACTAATGGCTGTGAGAAGCAATATTCTCTCTTTTTAAAAAAGCAGTTTTATGCTCAGCGCTTGTAGCTCAGTGGTCATGGTGCCAGCCACATACACCAGGGTGGCGGGTTGAAGCCTGGTTTGGGCCTAGTAAACAACAGTGACAACTACAATAAAAAAAAATAGCTGGGTGTCATGGTGGGCACCTGTAGTCCAAGCTACTTGGAAGGATGAGGCAAGAGAATCACTGAAGCCCAAGAGTTTGCTGTGAGCTGTGACGCCATGACACTCTACCGGGCGTGACAAAATGAATGATACTCTGTCTCAGAAAAAAAAAAAAAAGCAGTTTTATTGAGACATAATTAACATACGTTGCAATTCATCCATTTAATGTATTTTGCTCAGTGTTTTTATGTATATGCATAGAGTTATATAATCATCACCACAGTTAATTTTAGAATATTTTCGTTACTTTCCCCCCATTCTCCATAACTGTTAGCTATCACTAATCTCGTATAATCCACATTGCCCCCCAGTCATAGGCACCCACTTAATCTACTTTCTGTCTCTATGGATTTATCTATTCTAGACATTTAGTATAAACAGATTCGTATGCTATGTTGTCTCTCATGACCAGCACCATTCACTTACCACGTGTTCAGCATTCATCCGTGGTATAGCATGGGTCAGTCCTTCATTCTTTTTATGGTTGCGTAATATTCTTTATGTCTAGACCACATTTTATTTATCCACTCATTGATTGGTAGGCATTTGCTACTTATATACAGAATCTAAAAATAAATTAAAGATATTTTTATTATCTTATTAAATACTTACTCTATTTATTGGTAACTTTGCCATGTTACCAATAAATGTAACCCCCAAGCATAAGGGGTGAAATGTAGCCATTTGTATCCATGTTTCTGACAGTATTATTTGTTACTAGATAGAATAGTTCAATTGTGTTACCACTACATCGATTCCAGGGCACCATTTCCTCTTGTTATGACCCTTCTGCTTACTGTGATCTTAGAATTCCTTATGTACAAACATTATAAACTGTCCTAAAGGGAAGTCTAAATTGAATTGTTTCCCCTCATAGTGAATTTGCCCTATGTAAGTTTAGCTTTTTGGCTTTGGAGAATGATGAATACAAGAAGATGTGAGTATGTGTGTGAATTTATTCATTATAAATGTTTAAATAAAAGGTTGTAAAAAATTAAATATGTTTTTGATTAGTTTTGTTTTTAAATTATTTGTCTTTTATTATGAATACTTTTAAAGGATGTTTTTGAAATTCATCTTATTGACTAGGAATTTTATATATATATATGTGTGTGTGTGCATATATATATATATATGTATATATATATATATGCTCTAACTTTAAAAAATGGTTTTTGCATTTTTTTAATGTAATGCTTTTTTTCTTTGGCTTTTTTGAGACAGAGTCTCACTTTGTCACCTTCAGTAGAGTGGTGTGGTGTCATAGCTCACAAGAACCTTAAACTTTTTTTTTTTTTTTTTTTTTTTTATTGAGTGTTAACTATGTACATTGATACTCTTCTGGGGTACAGTGTGGGGTTTTCACATGCATTCTGAAATACTTCCATCAAACTGGTCAACACAGCCTTCATGTCATTTTCTC
>CAUYTI010151597.1:0-25467 GCA_963575145.1 Galago senegalensis
GGCGGGCGCCTGTGGTCCCAGCTACTTGGGAGGCGGAGGCAAGAGACTCGCTTGAGCCCAGGAGTTGGAGGTTGCTGTGAGCTGTAATGCCACGGCACTCTACCCAGGGGGATAGCTTGAGGCTCTGTCTCAAAAAAAAAAATTTTTTTTGGGAGGGCAATGAAGATGTTCTTCATCATATGTCAAATTGTATAGTTGACATATGTGCACTTTGATCTTTTACCTTGATGTGTAAAAGATCAAAGGAACTAGTAGTTTTACTCACTGTTGCTTTTGTACTTCAGTGCAAATGTAAACACAATGAGAAAGATTGTGGACTAATGGATTTAATGGACTATTTGCCATTAGCAGATGAGGTCAGCATACTAATTTTGTAGGAATTGAACTACATGTTTTATTTCTGGATTTGATATTGTTTTGGTTTGGTTCTGTTTGATGAAATCTGCTACAGTCATTATTTAACTTGAAAGATCCAAATATTACTACCTAGCTTCACTTTGAAAGACTGTTAGTTGTGTTGAGTGACTCATCAAGAATGTAGAGTTCTTGGCTTAGTGCCAGTAGCACAGTGGTTATGGCGCCAGCCACATACACTGAGACTGGCGGGTTCAAGTTTGGCCTGGGCCAGCTAAACAACAATGACAACTGCAAAAAGAAAATAGCCAGGCATTGGTGGTGCGTGCCTGTAGTCCCAGCTACTCTGGAGGCTGAGGCAAGAGGATTGCTTAAGCCCAAGAGTTTGAAGTTGCTGTGAGCTGTGATGTCATAGTACACACAGGGTGCAAAAGTGAGACTCTGTCTCAAAATAAAAAAAGAAAAGAAAAGTAGTACTTTTGGCCAGGCACAGTGGCTCATGCCTACAATCCGAGTACTCTAGGAGGCTAACCTGGGTGGATTGCTTGAACTCAGGAGTTCAAGACCAGCCCGAGAAAAAGTGAGATCCTGTCTCTACTAATAATAGAAAAATTTGTCAGGCATGGTGGCAGGCACCTGTAATCCCAATTACTGGAGAGGCTGAGGCAGGAGGATCTTTTTTTTTTTTGAGACAGAGCCTCAAGCTGTCGCCCTGGGTAGAGTGCTGTGGCATCACGCTCACAGCAACCTCCAACTCCTGGGCTCAAGCAAGTCTCCTGCCTCAGCCTCCCAAGTACCTGGGACTACAGGCACCTGCCACAACGCCCAGCTATTTTTTGGTTGCAGCTGTTGTTGTTTGGCGGGTCCCGGCTGGATTTGAACCCGCCACCTTAGGTGTATGTGGCTAGTGCCTTAGCCATTTGAGCCACAGGCGCTGAGCCAGGAGGATCTCTTGAACTTAGGAATTTGAGGTTGCAGTGAGCTAAGAAAAAAATCTGAAAAAGAAAGTAGTACTTTTAATTTCGGAAATGAGAGCATTTTTAGAGTGTTATTAAAATACACAGAAAAGTAGGATAAAACTAATCTATATATAAGTTAGGCATTGCTAGTTATGGTAAATATATAAATTGTACTAATACCAAGGTGTATTTTGAGTGAAGAAAAAAGTGATTACATTTGACATTTCATTTGGTTTGAAAAGTTAAAACATGATTTAAGTTAAAAGTTTATTCATAGGGGCAGCACTCATAGCTCAGTGAGTAGGGCACCGGTCACATACACCCAGCAAGGCTGGAGGATTCAAACCTGGCCCAGGCCTGCTGAAACAATGACAACTGCATCATAAAAATAGCCAGGTGTTGGGCGGCGCCTGTGGCTCAGTGAATAAGGCGCCAGCCCCATATACCGAGGGTGGCGGGTTCAAACCCAGCCCCGGCCAAATTGCAACCAAAAAAATAGCCAGGTATTGTGGTGGGCACCTGTAGTCTCAGCTACTCAGGAGGCTGAGGCAAGAGAATCACTTAAGCCCAGGAGTTGGAGGTTGCTGTGAGCTGTGTGATGCCATAGCACTCTACCAAGGGTGATAAAGTGAGACTATGTCTCCACAAAAAAAAAAAAAAAAAAAGCCAGGTGTTGTGGCGGGTGCCTGTAGTCCCGGCTACTTGGGAGGTGAGGCAAGAGAATTGTTTAAGCCCAAGATTTGGAGGTTGCTATGAGCTGTGATGCAATGGCACTCTACTCAGGGTGACAGCTTGAGACTGTCAAAAAAAAAAAAAAAAGGTTTATTCATTTAACAGACCATAGTTACAGTGTTCCAGCCTCTATTTTATGTACCGAGAAGTACTGAGAAATTTTGAGTAAGAAATGCAACATAGGCTTGGTGCCTGTGGCTTAAACGGCTAAGGCGCGAGCCACATACACCTGAGCTGGCTGGTTCGAATCCAGCCTGGGCTGCCAAACGATGGCTGCAACCAGAAAATAGCCAGGCATTGTGGCAGGCGCCTGTAATCCCAGCTACTTGGGAGGTGGAGGCAGGAGACTCGAGCCTAGGAATTGGAGGTTGCTATGAGCTGTGATGCCACAGCACTCTACCCAGGGCGACAGCTTGAGGCTCTGTCTCAAAAAAAAAAAAAAATAAATAAATAAATGCAACATAAAAATTAACCAGAATATTACAGTTTTTATAATTTCCCCAAGATGTTACTATCAGCGGCTCTGGCAGTCACATGTTGGTTCATTATATTTCCCAAAGCATGTTTGAAAATATGCTTAAGGGGATGTAAAACTATCTTTTTAATGGTCTGTTTCTTTTTTCTACAGAGATCTAAGGAAGTTATAAGCACTGAAGCTATTCCTAATACCCAGATAAAAGCCATCAACCGGGGGCTTAAAAGAAAAAAACAGCTTGGTAAGCTCTTTCTTCATATGTGCTGAATGTTCTTTATTCACATCTTTTACCTTCATGATGTGGAGACATGGGATGGAATTTTAAAGAGATTCCAGAGGAAATTCCAGGTTTTAAAGCAAATAATACAAAATGAAATTAAAGTGGGAAACTATTGATGGTAGAATGAGAAGCAAATATCTTTTATTATCCTGATTACTGTCAATGAGCTGCTGCTTTTCTAGTGGAGCAACTATTGTACAAAAAATAGCAAAGGAAGCATATTGGCATATGTTCTTCTTTTCCATATTTATCATATATTAGGATTATGATTTTCTGTGCTTTTGTAGAAAAATGCTTATTTCATGAAATAATTTAGCTGACAAATTATCTTAAGCGGTATATTCAACTTTCAGAAGTCTGTTTCTCACATTGATTTTTGAACATACTCTTTAAAATAGGGGAAATTTTCTTCTCTTAAAATAGCCTCAGCATGGATGTACTTTGAAAGCTGATATATTTCATTAATCCAATGAGTACATATAATTAACCACTATCGAGAGGGATCTGAGGTAAAGTATAACTGATGCTTTTTCTTTTTATGACTGACTATGTAGGATCAGATTCTCAGATTTGAAACTACGCTAATGATAATGGTAGACTCTTCTACATTAGGTAGCTTTAAGGGTACAAACACATGAAGTATATGCGTGTATATTAATGAAATATTTATGTGAAGTATATTGACATTCTTAGGTGAACAACAGAGAGAATGCCTAAATGCTAAGTCATGTTCCTACTTAACCTTTTTTTTTAAAAAGACAAAGTCTCATTTTGTCACCCTTGGTAGAGTGCTGTGGCATCACAGCTCATAGCAACCTCTAGCACTTGGGCTTAAGTGATTCTCTTGCCTCAGCCTCCTGAGTAGCTGGGACTACAGGTGCCCGCCACAATGCCCAGCTATTTTTTTTTGGTGGTGGTTGCAGTTTGGCTGGGGCCAGGTTCAAACCCACCATCCTTGATATGTGGGGCCACGCCCTACTCACTGAGTCACAGGTGCCGCCCCCTACTTAACCTTTAATAATGACTTTTAACTGGGCTAAAACCTGATGAATTTTCATTAAATTTTATCAGAGTAAAACTTTGTTAATTCTGACTTAACATATTTATTTATTTATTGGGGAGACAAAAGTCTCACTATGTTATCTTTGGTAGAATCCCGTGGCATCAGAGCTCACAGCAACCTCAAACTCTTTGGCTCAAGCCATTCTTTTGCCTCAACCTCCCAAGTAGCTGGGACTACAGGTGCCCTCCACAACACCTGGCTTTTTCTTTTTTTTTGGTTGCAGTTGTCGTTGTTTAGCAGGCCCAGGCAAGGCTCGAACACTCCAGCTTCATTGTATGTGGCTGGCACCCTACTCACTCAGTTACAGGCACTGAGCCAGACTTAACTTATTTAGACAGTTGAAAAATGGGATTTAAACTTAAATTGCTTAAGGAAATTCAGGTGCTTTATATTAGGTGTTAAGTGTCTTATAGTCAATCTTATCATCCTTTCTTCCTTCATCATACTTTTCTTTCTGTAAAATGAGAATAGTTATATTATCTGTTATGTAAAATAGAACATATTTAGACTACTATTTAAAGTACACCCGTATCAATTTCTAAGAACAGTGTGCAGGAAGAAGAGAGCACATGTATATAGCTTAAAGAGTTTAAAATTCCTCAACTTCTGGATGCATCACAATTACAGGCTTTCCATTTTACTCCTGCAACCTGAAACCCTTCCCAGGAGGAAATTGGATTGGTGAGCCAGGCTGGGGAAACCTTGTGACATTCAGGTGAACTCAATATTCTGTAGAGGTGACTGGATCTTGGAATCAGTACCAGAATTCAGAAGCTATGTGTAAAAAGTGATAGTAAAATATTTTTCAGAGAGTTATAGTGTTTGTCCTGCAGTGAGGAGTAAAACATAAGGGTCTTGGTTCCGCGCCCATAACACAGTAGTTACAGTGCCAGCCACATACACCGAGGGTGGCAGGTTTGAACATGGCCTGGGCCAGCTAAACAACTGCACAAAAAATAGATGAGTGTTGTGGCAGGCGCCTGTGGTCCTAGCTACTTGGGAGGCTGAGGCAGGAGACTCACTTAAGCCCAAGAGTTTGAGGTTGCTGTGAGCTGTGACACCACAGCACTCTACTGAAGGTGACATAGACTCTGTCTCAAAAAAAAACAAAAAATAAGGGTCTGAGGGACTTTACCTTTACTTCACCTGGTGGTTATACTTAAACATGTAGTTCTGTGTGTTGTGAAAGATGTCTTCACAGTCTCTTAGGGTTATTTTAAGGATTCTCTAAAACAACCTACTTAAAGACACCTAGCACATACGTGGTTTTTAGTCTGAGATCAGTGTTAATTCCCTTGCTTTCAGTTGCTCCCTTCTAGAACCATTTCTAGAAAAGCAGAATGCTGTTGAACAGTTTATTTTCTTTGAATGTTCTTATTGCCCTTTTCTGCACTCCTAGTAGACAATTAGATCTTGACACTGGCTCTTTCATTCACCAAATAGAATGAAAGAGAGTTATAGTGTTTGTCCTGCAGTGAGGAGTAAAACATAAGGATCTTGGCTCCATGGTCTTGACTCCTTTTGCCTCAACCTCCCAAGTAGCTGGAGCTACAGGTGCCCTCCACAACACCTGGCTTTTTTTTTTTCTTTTTGGTTGCAGTTGTCATTGTTGTTTAGCAGGCGCAGGCCGGGGTCAAACCCGCCAGCCTCATTGTATGTGGCTGGCACCCTACTCACTGAGTTATAGGCGCATTCCTTTGTAAGTTGGTTGGAACAGAAAAGTGGAAGCAGTGACTGGGTATTTTTCATTTAGGATCCTCCTGGGCATTGATACATCTTTAAAACTTACTTCACTTTTTAAAACATATTGGCTATTTATTTTTCTTCCTTATAGGTTAATATTTCAGAAAATTGTAGAAAATTTTTGAAATTCCATACATTATATAAAATGTTTAGTTTTAGCATTTGTATACAAATTTGCCAGATTGGAAAAAAACAGAATGTAAGAATGGAAACTCTGTTTAAGCATACAAAAAAATTCAAGTTGCAATGTGTAAAACACCAATTGCAACTATGTAGTAGAATTGTAGTAAATTAGGAATGCAAATGTCTAAAACATGCTGTTTGTCCTTTAGAAAAAGGCTGGGATTGGTATGTGTGTGAAGGTTTTCAGTACATACTTTATCACCAAGCAGAAGCCTTAAAGAGCCTTGGAGTAGGTCCAGAGTTAAAGGTAAGTCCATTTGAGACTAGATGTTAACTTTACATTTTGTTGTTTGAAGAAAACTAAGATTTAGAGAATGAAACTAAGGAGAAGTCAGTAATAATGCGAGGGCTACTGGAAGAATTATTTTTCTGCTATTTTTGCTTTTATCCTTTTACTAGACCAGCAGTTCCTGAAGTGTGTTCTACAGGAAGTAAATAAGCAGTGTATGCAGAAGAAAATTTGAAAGGTTGTAGTATTCCCATACTTAGGAGACACTGGGTTAAACAAAGTAAAACAAATAACTATGTTGGGTTATTAGTATTTCTGGATTAATGCGCTTAATTTCTAGGACATGTCTTATGTGGTAGTCACAGTTGGAGAACAAATTCCTTTGATGTATGTATGTAGCATTTATTAGGACTTGAGTTCTACTTAAGGCACTTTGGGCAGTCATATTATACCAGTGGAGTATGGGTCGTAGTCACCTGGAGGGTTTGTTAAAATACAAATGATTGACCCTATTCCCAGAGTTTATGAGGCCATCGGACTAGATTAGGCCCAAGAATTTGCATTCTTAGCAAGTTCCCATAAGACGTTGAGGTTTCTGGGTAGAGTGCAGTGGCATCACAACTCATGGCAACCTCAAACTCTTGGGCTCAAGCAATTCTTTTGTCTCAGCCTCCCAAGTAGCTGGGACTATAGGCACCTGCCGCAATGCCTGGCTATTTTTTTTTTTTTTTTTTTTTGCAGGTTTTGGCTGGGGCTGGGCCTGAAGCTGCCACCTTCAGCATATGGGGCCAGTGCCCTACTCCTTTGAGCCATAGGTGCCACCCCAAAAAGGTGATGTTTAATGTCCTGTCTTCTAAAGGATTTTTTCAGTGTTTCCATTATGTGATATTGTGATAATTCTTTTTAAGGAAAAGCAAGAAATCTTGATGGAAGACTAGTTTTCATAAGTCCTCCAGGTGATTCTGGTGCACACTTCAGTTTGAGAAGCAGTGTTTTAACATATCTCTCCTCAAAGTGCATTTGTGGAATTCTAGACCTGATAAATGCTACAAAAACACACTGAAGGATTTTGTTCTCACGTTATGAAAACTGTATAAGATATCCTTTGGAGATGAATATGTAAAGTACAAGTAAAGTGCCCACATATTTGTCATCATAACCTGAATCATTTCCCTTCCACATTAGAATGAAGTTTTGCATAAGTTTTGGAAACGCTACCTTCAGAAGAGCAAACAGGCATATTGTAAGAACCCAATATATACCACTGGAAGGAAAGTTACGGTAAGTCACAAGTCTGAAAGGTGACACTAAAAGACATGTCTAGTGAAATATAGAGGTTAAGGTAGATTCATGATCACTTTGAGGATCCTGGATTATGATGCTTGTTAGAGGATTTTCAGTGAAAAGGCTTCTTTTACAATCCAGAAGAACAGGGTCATTGATCTAGACATCGGAATTAATTTTGACTTCTTATTAAGACTGCTTGAAACATAAAAGAATTTGTGGTTGATTTTCTATGTAGAAATCCTAGGATTTCTAGGATTAGAATCAATCCTAGGTTGATTTTTCTAGGTAGAATTTGTGGTTGATTTTCTAGGTAGAAATTTGTGGTAGATTTTCTAGTTTAAGGGATTTCTTATCATTGCACTATTAAAAGAATTGTTTGTGTGTGTGTATGTTAGTTCTTTTGCTTGGAATACCTACTTACTTTACCTGGCATTTCAAGATTCAGCTGAGTTATCACTCTTCTCAGAACCTTTATGTGAAGAAATATAAATCTGGGTACCCTGTTTCCCTATATTCACCAGCCATATTTTTAACAGTTTGTTTTTAACTGCTCTATAAATGTACCCTATAACATTATATGGGGTAGGGGTTGGTTCCACTGCTGAGAAAGGCAAGTGTGATAATCACTGATGTGTTTGATGTGTGGTACAGATGCTTCTTGACTTAAAATGAGGTTATGTCCTGATTATTATAAGTTGAAAATATCATGAGAAAATGAATTTAGTACTTCTGTCCAACATCCTACTTTAGTTTAACTTAACCTTAAATGTGTTCAGAACACCTTCATTAGCCTAAAGTTGGGCAAAAATCATTGAACTTAAAAGTCTGTTTTATAATAAAGGTTTAAATATCTCATGTAATTTTTTTTAGTACCTGAGATGGAAATAATGAATCTCATGTAATTTATTGAATACCGTACTGAAAGTGAAAAACAGAATGGTTGTACGAGTACCTGCCTGAAGTACAGTTTCTACTGAATGTGTATCACTTTCATAACATTGTAAAGTCAAGAAAATTTAAGTCAGAGACCGCCTGTATTTAGAGAAGATCTGAGAAAAGGTTCTGAATCTATTTGATACACATTTGTTAAGAGCTTGGGAACTTGGCCCAGTGTTCCCTTGTTTGGTTGGGTTCTTATAGGTTCCACATACAGAGTTTAGTGACTGAGGCCTGGGTTAAAGGAGTAGGTTACAGAGAAGAGTGAAGGAGATACACCTCTGAGCCAGTCAAGTATCATCGCATGATGCTGGTCTCAAGAAATTTAGAGTAGTCAAGATATGTCCGATATAATGATTAAAAGGGGAATAACTTAAGGAATTAGTTTGGGAAATGTTTTTAAATATGATACAATTAATTTATCTAAACTCAAGGGAAGTAACTTCTGTTTACTGGAAAAGACATTTTATAATCAGAGAGTTATGAAACATTATTCTGTCTTGATATAGAGGTACCTCTCAAGAAAAGCAAAAGATGCTATATGGGTCTAAGGTGGTAACTTTGAAAAAGAAAAAAAAATTATTTAAACTGCTGAGAACTTGATCTTTAAAAGTTCATAGCTGAGGCATTTGTTACTCGTACTTACATCCTGGGACTTTGCCTAGCAAATTCACAAAGAAAATATGAATCAGAACTTGGGATTCTAACATTTTAATATTTTTAGGTTAATTTAAGATTAAAAACAGGAGTAGGTGTGGTGGCTCACACCTATAATCCCAGCTCTTTGTGAGGCTGAGGCAGAAAGATTGCTTGAGACCAGGAGTTTAAGACCAGCCTGGGCAACATAACAAGACTCTTCTCTTTTTTTTCTTTTAGACAGAGCCTCAAACTATCCCACTGGGTAGAGTGCCGTGGCATTACAGCTCACAGCAACCTCAAACTCCTGGGCTTTTAGCGAGCCTCTGCCTCCCAAGTAGCTGGGACCACAGGCGCCCGCCACAACGCCCGGCTATTTTTTGGTTGCAGCCGTCATTGTTGTTTGGCGGGTCCGGGCTGGGGATTTGAACCCGCCACCTTAGGTGTACGTGGCTGGCACATTAGCCGGTTGAGCTATAGGCGCCGAGCCACAAGACTCTTCTCTTAAAAAATAATTAGTCAGGCATGGTGGTATGTGCCTGTAGTCCTAGTTATTTGGAAGTTGAGGTGGGAGGATTGCTTAACCTCAGGAGTTTGAGGTTACAGTGAACTGTGATTATGCCACTGTACTCCAACCTTTGCCACCATCTCTGAAAAAAAAAATTAAAAGATTTGAGTAAATCTTTTTACTCAAAAAGATTTTAGTGGGTAAAGCATCACACTAAAATCTTGGTAAGTAATTTTTTTTTTTTTTTTTTGAGATAGAGTCTTTCACTATGTTGCCCTTGGTAGAGTGCTGTGGCATCACAGCTCACAGCAACCTCAAACTCTTGGGCTCAAGTGATTCTCTTGCCTCAGTCTCCCAAGTAACTGGGACTATAGGCACCCACCACAACACCTGGCTATTTTTTTGTTGTAGTTGTCATTGTTTGGCAGGCCCAGGCCAGGTTTGATCCCGCCAGCCCCAGTGTATGTGGCCAGTGCCTTAACTGCTGAGCTACAGGCACTGAGCCCAACAAGTAAAATTTTAAGCTGACATATAACTTGGTAATTTCTTCCACAAGAATACAGCTGTACTATATTTTGAAAGGCAAAATAATTACTTTTAAATTGGAAGCTTGGTCTTCTTACATATAGTAAGTATTTTCTTAGTATTTTGGTGAATATAATTGTTCCAAGAATAGTAAGAGGCCTGCACCTGAATCTTGGTCCCTGGTATTTTGAAAACCAAGAGAACAACGTGTTTCTAGAAGAGGGCATTGGCTTGGCACCCATAGCTCAGTGAGTAGGGCACCAGCCATATACACCAAAATTGGCGGGTTAAAGCCCAGCCTGGGCCTACTAAACAACAATGACAACTGCAACCAAAAAATAGCCAGGTGTTGTGGTGGGTGCCTGTAGTCCCAGCTACTGGGGAGGCTGAGGCAAGAGAATCGCTTAAGCCCAAAAGTTTGAGGTTGCTGTGAGCTGTGATGCCATTTCACTCTACTGAGGGTGACATAGTGAGACTCTGTCTCAAAAAAAAAAAGAGGACATTGATCAATTGTGATAAATGTTGCCACTGGGTTAAGAAAGAAGGCTACAAATTGATCAGTGGTATGGGATCAGAAATTTGATTGCAACGGAATATAAGGTAGACTAAGAGGAGAGAAATTGGAGAAAAATTATCTTGGATGAAATAAATTACTGAAAATTTCCCTAAAAAGCAAAAATAGGGAACGTGGCAGCAGAGAAGGGTGCTATTTAACAGAGAGTGGTCAGGGAAGGCCTTAGTGCAAGACTTAAGCCATGGGGATATCCATAGGAATAAATGCAGAATTTTAGGTCTCACCAGACCAACTAAATCCAAATCTGCATTTTAACAAGTCTGTAACTGCTTCCTATATACAGAACACTAAAGTCTAAGGGTCACTAGA
Organism: Galago senegalensis; assembly: GCA_963575145.1. NCBI lineage: Eukaryota > Metazoa > Chordata > Mammalia > Primates > Galagidae > Galago > Galago senegalensis. The sequence goes on from CAUYTI010151597.1 coordinate 10,794, forward strand.
GATGGAAGCAGGTGCTAGCACTGGACGTGATAAGTGGTAAGATTCTAGAGGTCAACTGAGGATAGAGCCTACAGAATTTCCAGATGGATTGTGTGGCACGAGAGAGAAAGAGAGGAAAGATAGACAACTGTAAGCTTTTTGGCTGAGTGGCTAGAAGGAAGGAGTTGCCGTCAGCTGAAATGGCAAGTGAAATAGGAAGGTCAGGGGTTTCATTTTAGACATGTTGTGTTTGAGACAGCTGTTAGATGTCCAAGAGGAAATGTTAAGTGTGCAATTAGATGTGTAAGTCTGAAGTTCAGAAGAGAGGTTGGGCTAAAGATTAAATTTGAACACTTTCAGTTTTTACTATAATCATCAAGTCTAAAATGCCATTGTTTGTAAGATATTCCATTATCTTAAGTACCAAGAAAGAAGAGAATGCTGCAAATTAAATTATGATGTACTACTGATTCTAAGATACATTTTTATTTCAGGTGTGTTAAAATATGGGGGGATGCAGTTTATTTTATTTTTATTTATTTATTTATTTTTGTAGAGACAGTCTCTCACATTATCGCCCTTGGTAGAGTGCTGTGGTGTCACAGCTCACAGCAGCCTCCAACTCCTGGGCTTAGGTGGTTCTCTTGCCTCAGCCTTCCTAGTAGCTGGGACTACAGGTGCCCACCACAATGCCCAGCTATTTTTTTTGGTTGCACTTTGGTCGGGGCTGGGTTTGAACTCGCCACCCTTGTTATATGGGGCCAGCGCCCTACTCACTGAACCATAGGCACCACCCAGAGGGGAGGGATGCATTTTAGTATTGAAATAGAGTAGCTAGTATTTAAAACCATAAAACCAGAGGCGCCTATGGCTCAGTGAGTAGGGCACCAGCCCCATATACCAAGGGTGGTGGGTTCAAACCTGGCCCTGGCCAAACTGCAACAAAAAAATAGCCAGCATTGTTGTGGCTATGTTGGGCACCTGTAGTCCCAGCTACTCAGAAGGCTGAGGCAAGAGAATTGCTTAAGCCCAGGAGTTGGAGGTTGCTGTGAGCTGTGACGCCATAGCACTCTACCGAGGGCAATAAAGTGAGACTCTGTCTCTAAAACAAACAAACAAAAAAAAACAACCGTAAAACCAGAATATCACCAAGGAATGGAGACAGCAAGAGGACCGAGAACTGAGCTCTGGGCTACCGTAGGATTAAGATGTTTGGGAAAAAGAGAAACCTGCAAAAAAGTCGGAAGAACACACACCTTATGAAGTAGGACAGCCAAGAGAGGACAGCCAAGAGGCATTCTGAAAACCAATAGAACAAAGTGTTTCAAGAAGAGGGCAGTGATCAATTGTCATAAATGCTGCCACTAGGTCAATAAAGAAGGCTACAAATTAATCAGTGGTATGGGATCAGAAACTTGATTGTGATGGGGCATAAAGTAGAAGAGAAATTGGAGAAAACAAATCTAACTATTTCAGGACATTTAACTACAGTACAAAGAAATTGTGTGGTAGCTGGGGTCAAGGGAAAGGTTTTTAAAAATGAAATTGGCAGGAGGTGTCTGCATAGCTGAGTGGGTAGGGCACTGGCCACGTACACTGGGGCTGGCAGGTTCAAACTTGGCCTGGGCCAGCTAAAACAGCAATGACAACTGCAACAAACAAATAGCCAGGGATTATGGTGGGTGCCTGTAGTTCTAGCTACTTGGGAGATTGAGGCAAGAGAATCACTTAAACCTAAGAGTTTGAGGTTTCTGTGAGCTGTGACATCACAGCACTTGACCCAGGGCCACAGCTTGAGACTCTATCTCAAAAAAAAAAAATGGAATTGGATGGTGATGGTGGCTCACACGTGTAATCCCCATACTTTGGGAGGTGGAGACAGGAGGATCACTTGAGGCCAGGAGTTCAAGACCACCCTGGTCAATGTGTAATGTGACTCTCAGAAAATACAAAAATTGACTGGGCATGGTGGCAGGTATCTATAATCCTAGCTAATTGGAGGGCTGAGGCAGGAGGATCACTTGAGCCCAGTTCGAGGTTGCAGTGAGCTATGATCACACCACTGCACCTCAGCCTGGGTGACTCTCTCTTAAAAAAGAGAGATAAATGGTAGCATATTTGTGTACTGGTAAGAATGCTTCAAGAGAGAAGAAACATTCACAGTGGAAAGAGAAGGAAGAGAAGTGAATCCTTAAATAGATATCTTTAAATGAATGAGAAGGATGGAATAGATCATACAGATGGAGAAACTGGCTTCAGATAGGAGCTTGGACGGTCCAGAAGGATCAGGCAGAGAGCAGAGTATGTGGTAGAGTTGCTGCCAGTGGTCACCGAGGGAACCTGTGAAAATTTTATTCTGATGCTTTAGTTTTCCCAGTCAGTTCCTGCTCATCAGCCAACTTCATGGTGTACTTTGCCTCTCACATGACTTACTGATAAGGGAGAGCATGTACTGACAGAGGATATAAGCATCCTTTTTCATTCCCTGATTTTTTTTTTAACTTCGTTCTTTTGTGAGCATCTTCAACATGAATCTTATCTCCTTGGGCTACAGAGCTGAGGTCTTGGCTTTTTGACTATAACCAGTTCCCCAAGGTAACATTAGCTAATGAAGTCTTTTGGTTGCCAGCCAGCTGACATTCTAGGGACAGTCTGACCACCATTTCAATAGTATATGTGTGAACAATTAAACAATGCTGTGAGATAGTTTATCCTTGTTGATTGTTTTATAAACAGTATGTACTACAGGAGTTAAAGGAAATGAGAAATCACTGAAGAGTGGGTTTTCTATTTTTTTTTTTTTTTTTGAGACAGAGGCTCAAGTGGTCCCCCTGGGTAGAGTGCCATGGCATCACAGCTCACAGCAACCTCCAACTCTTGGGCTCAAGGGTTGAAGAGCTACTCAACCTCCCAAGTAGCTGGGACCACAGGTGCCCGCCACAGTGCCCGGCTATTTTTTTTTTTTTTTGGTTGCAGCCGTCATTGTTGTTTGGCGGGCCGGGCTGGGGATTTGAACCCATCACCTTAGGTGTATGTGGCTGGTGCCTTAGCCGCCTGAGCCACAGGCATCGAGCCTCTTAATCCATTCTTTGAGTGTCATTTCCAAATGAGAAAGTGGGCAGAGAGTCTAAATTTACAAATCAATGCATTTCTCTCAGGTTTCACTATTATTTACATAAATGGGGGAGAAGAAAGGAAAAAGCCCACAATACCAAAATAACAAAATACTTGTCCTTATATATTGAGACCCAAAGGGTCTAATGCATCTCACAACTTGATGTGATTATACTGTTTTTTTTTTTTTTTTAAGACAGAGTCTCACTACCTTGCCCTAGGTAGAGTGCTATGGTGTCATTGCTCACAGCAACCTCAAACTCTTGGGCTTAGTGATTCTCTTGCCTCAGCCCCCCAAGTAGTTGGGACTACAGGCGCCTGCCACAATGCCTGGCTATTTTTTTTTTTAAGCAGGCCCCAGCTGAGTTCAAACCTACCAGCCTCTGTGCATGTGGTGCCCTAACCACTGAGTTAAACGTGCCCAGCCTTGTTTTTCCTTTTTTGAGACAGTATCACTACTTCACTCTGGGTAGAGTGTTGTGGCATCATAGCTCACAGCAACCTCAAACTCATGGGCGTAAGCTCTCTCTTCCCTCAGCCTCCCAAGTAGTTGGGACTACAGGTGCCCCCCACAACACCCAGCTATTTTTTTAGAGGGGGGAGGGGCTTGCTCTTGCTCCACATCTTGAACTCCTGAGCTCAGACAATCCAACTGCCTCGACCTCCCAGAGCGCTCACATTACAAGTGTGAACCACCATGCCTGGCCCCCACAACTTTTTGAAGCCCCCCAAAAGAAAAAAAATTCGTCTCAGCGCCTGTAGTTCAGTGGTTAGGTCGCCAGCCACATACACCCTGGCAGGCAGGTTTGAACCCGGCCCGGAACAGATAAACAACAATGATTACAACAACAGAAAATGGCTGGTGTTGTGGCAGGCACTTGTAGCCCCAGCTACTTGAGAGGCTGAGGCAAGAGAATCACTTAAGCCCAAGAGTTTGATGAGGTTGCTGTGAGCTGTGACTTTACTGCACTCTACTGAGGGCGACATACAGAGACTTTGTCTCAAAAAAAAAAAAAATCGGCTGGGCGCCTGTGGCTCAAGTAGCTAAGACACCAGCCACATACACGTAAGGTGGCAGGTTCAAATCCAGTCTGGGCCTGCCAAACAATGACGGCTGCAACCAATAGGCGTGTGGCGGGTGCCTGTGGTTCCAGCTACTTGGGAGGCTGAGGCAAGAGACTCGCTTGAGCCCTGGAGTTGGAGGTTGCTGTGAGCTGTGATGTCACAGCACTATACCCAGGGGGACAGCTTGAGGCTCTGTCTCAAAAAAAAAAAAAAAAAATCCAGGTTTATCTCAGGTGCTTTCAGAGAGGGTTGAAAGAGCGACCCTTCTACCATCTTTAGTGTTCCTTTCCCAGGTCAAGTAAATAGAAAAGAAAGTAATAAGTGACAAAAAGACAGTAAATTTCCCTAAGCCACATAATTTTTCAAATATTTTATTTTACTTTTTTTGAGACAAAGTCTTGCTTTGTTGCCCAAGCGAGAGTGCAGTGGAGTTTGCAATCTCAAACTCCCGGGCTCAGGCTATCCTCCTGCCTCGGCTTCCCTAGTAGCTGGGACTACAGAAATGTGCCACCACACCTGGCCAGTTTTTATTGTGTTGCTTAGGCTGGTCTTGAACTCCTGGGCTCTACTATAGGCACGTGGTGCCACAAATCCAACCCTACCTGCCTAGGAGCTCAGTTCTGTGTGTGGATTTTGAAGTTTTATTCTCTTTCTTTCCAACTGGGGTGGGGGTGGAGTGGACAGTCTCACTGCTCCCCCATCCTCTGGTCCCTCCCGGGTCCTTCTAGCAACTCAGGTTAGTGGGCAGAGGGCTAGAAGGGTCAGAGGGTACTCTGCCGTCTTGGGATCGCACAAAGGGCTGAGTACTCAGGCCAGCAAAAAGGGCCCAGCCCAGTCAGCGCCCTCCCCGCACCAAGACAGCAGAAGGCCCTGGGCCCAGAGCCCAACAGGGGCGTGTCCCCGCGCTCACCTGCCATTGGCCAGGTTGGGCCTCGGGGCTACGAACAGCGCCCGCTCTTTAAGTGCGGAGCCGGCGGCTGCGGAGCCAGGCGAGGCTCAGGATGGTGGACAGTGTGTACCGGACCCGCTCATTAGGGGTGGCGGCCGAAGGGCTCCCGGACCAGTATGCGGACGGGGAGGCGGCGCGCGTGTGGCAGCTCTACATCGGGGACACCCGCGGCCGCACCGCCGAGTACAAGGCATGGCTGCTCGGGCTGCTGCGCCAGCACGGCTGCCAGCGGGTGCTCGACGTGGCCTGTGGCACCGGGTGAGCACTCGCGGGGGGTCGCGTGAGAGAGGGTGGGGTCGGCAGCCAGATCTGGCTCAGCCCGGGCTGCCAGACCAGAGGACCGCGGCTGGGCACGTCGGGCAGCCTTCATCCATCTGGAGAAGTGGGACTCCAGGGCCAGCAATGGGCACTGCTAGTGCCCTGGTGAAGGGGTCCAGGACACTGAGGGAGAGTGAGAGTGTGGGCAGAGAAGTGAGGGGTCATGGGGCTTCCTGGCCAGAGACAGGCTCCTTGGATCCTGGCTACAGTAATGTTCCTCCCGTGATGGCCTTGGGCAGCGGTAACAATTAACATTTGCTTAACATTTGCACATGCCAAGCCCTAATACATGTTTTCAAACACTCATAGAAACCCTGAGATAAGTAGTAGTAGTACTTACCATTGGGGAAATTAGGCCTCAGGGAATAAAAATCCCCAGTTCAGTGGAGAGATTAGTTAGGGCCTGGGGGTAATCTTAACCACCATGATATACTGCCTCCTGTCCATAAGTTACTTAACCTCTAGGAGCTGGTTTGCATGTCTCTCAAATGGGATAGTGCCCTTTACCTTGCAGGGTTGCTGTGAAGATTAATGCACATTTGTAGAGGGCCTGGCTCTGAAAGGTGCTTTTAAAAAGGTTGCTACGTGGTGATAGGAAACAGATTTGTGAGATTATCTGAGGTCAGTGGAGAGGTTTGGGGAAAGGAAGCTGGGGAATGGACCCTGAAGAGTTGAGACAGAAGTGTCTGGCATCGGGCCTCCTCCTTGCTCTCCCAAGCCCCCTCACTGTCCCTCTCTGCCTCTCATCCCTGGCTCCACCCAGGGTGGACTCCATCATGCTGGTGGAAGAGGGCTTCACCGTGACAAGCGTGGATGCCAGTGACAAGATGCTGAAGTATGCACTTAAAGAACGCTGGAACCGGCGGCATGAGCCAGCCTTTGACAAGTGGGGTATGCAAGTCTAGCTAGATCCTTCCAGCCCAGCCACCAGGAACACTATTACCCTGGGCTCCTTTAGGTGGGTGGGTGGGCAAAGGGTTGAGGTGTTTTGATTTACTGTCATTTCCCTGAAACGTGAGGCTTTAGCACTAGATGTGAAGAGCTAGTTTTAACTGTTTATAGTGTCCTATTCATCCCCAAATAAAAACCCCTAAGAACAGAGCCATCCTCCCCAGCTACCGCTCCCTCTTCCCTTGACCCCTCTTCTCTCCTCCCCTCGTTGGATGTGTGTCCTGAGGAAGAAGTTGAGGCAGGACTGCACTTGGTGGAGGTGGGTACTTTGGGTACCATGGGGCCACTCTGATTTCTCTTTTCCTTCCTGTCCTCCCTCCCCCAGTCATAGAAGAAGCCAACTGGATGACTCTGAACAAAGATGTGCCCTTGCCAGCAGAGGGTGGCTTTGATGCTGTCATCTGCCTTGGAAACAGTTTTGCCCACTTGCCAGACTGCAAAGGTGAGAGAGGGTGTGGCCTTGGGCATGGCCCTTGCCTTGAGCCCCTTTCCACAGACCCCTGGACACTTGCCCTCCTGCCAAAGCACACTCTCCTTTTTCCCCCTTTCTCTGCCTTGGCTCTGGCAGCCCTGGGAAGGGGAGAGGTAGGATGGAGACTGGTGCTGGGGGTCCTGAGCAGACAAAGCCTTTCTATCCCTATCTGGAGTTCAGGGGACCAGAGTGAACACCAGGTAGCACTGAAGAACATTGCAAGCATGGTGCGGTCAGGGGGCCTGCTGATCATTGATCATCGCAATTATGACCACATCCTCAGCACAGGCTGTGCACCCCCAGGGAAGAACATCTACTACAAGGTGGGGCCCACTGGGGAAAAGAGGTCTAGACTGGGAGGTGTGACTCTGGGGTCCAGGGCCCCTGATGGGTTACAGAGGCTAATGCAGCCTTGCACCACCATTGACAGAGTGACTTGACCAAGGACATCACAACATCAGTGCTGACAGTGAACAACAAAGCCCACATGGTAACCTTGGACTACACGGTGCAGGTGCCAGGGGCTGGCCAGGATGGTTCTCCTGGCTTGAGGTACCATTTGGCTCGGTGGGGGTGCAGTGGTGGTGGTGGGTACTGAGCCTCCCCAGTCCTCATGGTTGGCCTGGGGCTCTCTTGCAGTAAGTTCCGGCTCTCCTACTACCCGCACCGCCTGGCATCCTTCATGGAGTTGCTGCAAGCAGCCTTTGGGGGCAAGTGCCAACACAGCATCCTGGGCGACTTCAAGCCTTACAAGCCGGGTCAGGCCTATATTCCCTGCTACTTTATCCACGTGCTCAAGAGGACAGACTGAATGTGGCCTCAGTTCCCATGACCCTCTGCACCCAGGCACTTCTGGCTCTGTCTGGGAGATGGGAACCAGCAGCTTCTAGAGCAGATCACAGCTGGGGCACAGGGATGTGGGTTCAGGTGAATAGAAGGGCAAACAATATAGTCTGTACCTTTTTCAGTTCTGGCATGCCTTATGTTTATGTCAGAAGGATTCTGCTCACAGTGCCCACCCCTGCCTTCCCTGAGGGCTTACTCCTCCCACAACCCTGTTCTCCCCACTCCAATCTTTCATACCACAACACCAGCAGAGGGAGGCAAACACTTTATTTTCAGCCACAGAACTGGCCCTCTCAGCCCAATTCCCAGAATCCCAGGCTGTGCCCTTTCCTTGAACAGATGGGTCTTAATCTTAGAGCCAGCCTGGAAGAAGGGGCAAGAAGGCAGGCAATGCCACTCACTCTGCACTTGGGGGCTCTCCTGGAGGGAGGAGGTACCTTCAGGTGGGTGGGCAGCAGCCCCTCCCTCTCATGGCTCAATGTGAAGCTAGCTAGGTACCTTTAGGCACTGTGGGCAGGGTCCTAGACTTCAGGAGACTTAGCAGGCAGCAAACTTGCGCTGGATGCGCTTGTACCGGAGCAGCTCCTGCTCGCTGACTGAGGGCTGCAGCCGGGCAGCTGCCTGCAGGAGGTCCTCCATGGTAAGTAGTAGTGCTGAGTTCCCAGGCTCCAGCCCTGGAAGTGACAAGTGGGAGATAAGGCCCAGTCCCCATCCCAAGTGGGAACAGAGGATGTGGTCAATATCCAGGCAGGGGAGAGCCCTATGAAGGGATCTTCCTACTAAGAAGCCCCCAGATGTCAACAGTTTTTCCTCTGAAATCCAGAACCAGGCTTATCTCCCAGTTTTTTTGGGATCTTCCTATATTGCCCAGGCTGGCCTGAAACTCTTGGTTCAAGCAATCCTCCTCAGCCTCTAAAGCAGCTGGAACTACAGGCAGACCCTGGTTTCCATAGCTTTCTGGATAGCCTTTGGGGCTGGCAAGTGGCTTACCTTCCTCCAGACCATGAACCCTGCGTTTGAGAGCAGCTGTCATGGCATCAGAGCAGAGAGAGTAGAGGTCTGCACCTGTCATCTGGGAAGGGCAGCAATCCAGCACGTTTGCCAGGCTCACAGAGGGTTCTAGCTTAAATCTGTTGTAGGGATATGGGAAAGGAACAACTAGGGCTGCATCACCTCCTCCCTTGAAAGCCGTTGCTGACCAGCTTATCCACACATCCCCAACCGTCCCAAGCCCCTAGCTCTGTGGGAGGCAGTCTTCTTCTACCAAGGCATACTTGCGTGTGATGGCGCTCAGAATACGTAGCTGGGAGGCCCGGTCCTCGCTCACTCCCACAAACACCAGCTTATCAAATCTTTAGGGAGATGGGCAGGTATAAGTGTCAGGGAACCCAGCCATGAGAGTGAAGGAGGCATAGGATGCAGGTAGACAGACAAGCCCAAATGGGCCTGGTGGTGGTGAGAGGCACAGGGGTGCTCACCTGCCAGGCCGCAGGAGGGCAGGGTCCAGGAGGTCTGGTCTGTTGGTGGCTCCAATCACAAATACATCCTGAGTGCTGTGAAGCCCATCCAGCTCTGCTAGGAGCTGAGACACCACCCTGTAGAGGAGGAAGCGAAGGTGAGAGAGTCCTTGGCCCCTCACCCTTTGCACCTGTGTGTGGTAGTGCACCTTACTGTTTCTGGGGGGTTTTGAGAGAGTTTCACATTGTTGCCCCAGGCTAGAGTGCTCTGGTTTCATCGCTCATAGCAACCTCAAACTAACTCCTGGGCTCAAGCAATCTTCTTGCCTCAGCCTCCCTGAGTAGCTGGGACTAGGACTATAGGCATAGCCACCATGTCCAGTTCACACCTTGCTGTTTCCACAGGGTCCTCTGCTCGGCTATGGCCTATGTACCTCTCCATTGAGGCCCCTGTTTTCCTCAGTGTCCCCTACCCAATGGAAGTCTCTTTTGGCTTCCATTACACTATCTCAGAACTGAAAGGGCAGGAACTTCCATCTTTGGGCTCTGGTCCGAAGCCTGCTGTTATCTATCTCACATCCCTCCCAACTGGGACCCCAGACTCTATTCTCACTCAGACCCCCACCTGTCCATCACACCTCCAGAGTCTCCACTTCGCCCTCGGCTTGGAGCCAAAGAATCCAGTTCATCAAAGAAGATAATGCATGGAGCTGCAGCCCGGGCCCTGGCAAACACTGAAGAGAGAGGGGCTCACAGGAGAGGAAAGGGAGGAGGGAAACTGGGTTCTGACAGGTGAACACTGGCACTCCAGAATTAGATCCAGCTGGACAGAAGCCTGACTGGAAAGGAGGACTAGGAATGGCTGGCATAGGGGCCATCTGGGTTTGGGAAGTGCGGGACCCCTGCCTGCCCTGTTCACTCACCTTCCCGCACATTCTCCTCACTTTGGCCCACGTACATGTTGATGAGCTCCGGCCCCTTCACGCTGAGTGAGAGGACATGGGAAGGTGAGACCCGTCAGACATATACACACACAGTCAACCTCTAGGGCAGCACCAAATCCACCCACCATCCCTTCCGAAGCCCCGGGCCACCTGAGGAAGGTAAGGCTGCACTCAGTGGCCACTGCCTTGGCCAAGAGGGTCTTGCCAGTGCCAGGGGGCCCATGGAGCAGAAGGCCTGAGCGTCTCAAGCCCAGGCTCAGCAGCTCAGGGTGCTCTAGAGGGAGCTGAATGGTCTCCAGAATCTCTTTCTTCACCTCCTGCAGCCCGCCCACATCATGCCAGGACACTGAGGGGATCTAGGAGATGGAAAGTGCAAGGTTGGGATATGCTGGTGGGGGCAGCTCCTATCCCACCTCCAAGGACTTGGAGTTGCCACCTTGGGGGCTCCGACAGCCTGGGAGTGAGCTGTCTGCAGTTGCTCTAGTGCTTGCCCAAAGTCCTCAGCCAAGAGGGGAAAGCCAGCGGCACACAGCTCCCCCTCATCTTCCTCGCTCAAGGTGCCTGCCAAACTACAAAAAGAAATATAGGGAGGCCTCTGGAGTACCTCATGTGAGGCCTCCTCCCCACCACAGTCCAATTCCCTTCTCCCTTCTTATCAACCAGCCACTCACATACATTTCCTCCTCCATTCCCCCCCCCCCCGTACTCAACTCCCCTTACCCTGAATTCTTGATCCTGGTGTAGGCGGCTCGGCTGCTGTGGGTGAGAAGGGCATAGAGATCCCCTACCACAAAGCCCTAGGGAATAGGGAGAGGGCACATGAGCAGGACATGGTAGGCACAAACCCTTGGAGGTTTGGTCCCAGCTGGAGCAGAGGCCCAGTTTTTTTTTTTTAAGGCCCAATGTTGATGTCTTGGGGGTTTGTACCCTCACATGAAGGGTAGCAGTACTGTGACAAAGGACCTATGACCTCCCAGGAAGGCCTGGTACACTGACACTCACTGCACACCGTCGCGCCAGCTGTGCCAGGTTCACCTCTTGGCCCAGGGGAAGGTGGGCAGTGAGGGCCTGCAGGATGCTAAGTCTCTGCCCCTCTGACAGCACAGGCACCTCCAGTTCATGCAGAAATGCTGTCTGCACATCAGCAGGCAGGTCCTGGGCCCGGCTTGTGGTGGCCACAACCATCAGGGGAGGGCAGCTGCAGACAGAGGAGTGAGAGCTGAGGGTGGCAATGTGGCTGGCAGTTCCTGAACACTGCCTTGTCTCAAGGGAGGTGCAGAAGGGCAGGGGCGGGGAGTGTGCTAGATGGGATAGGCAGGGAACACCTACCTCAGTTCCTGCATGGGGGTCCATGGGACTACCTTGGGGGGGGTCCTTTGTTTCCCCCCCTCACATGTAGAGCTAGCTCATCTAGGGCAGAGGCTGTCTTTTTTTTTTTTTTTTGAGATACAATTTCACTTTGTTGCCCTCAGTAGAGTGCCCTGGTGTCACAGCTCACAGCAACCTCAAACTCTTGGGCTCAAGTGATTCTCTTGCCTCAGCCTCCCAAGTAGCTGGGACTAAAGGCCCCCACCACACTATCTGGCTTTTTTTTTTTTTTGTGACAGAGGCTCAAGCTGTTCCCCTGGGTGGAGTGCCGTGGCATCACAGCTCACAGCAACCTCCAACTCCTGGGCTCAAGCAAGTCTCCTGCCTCAGCCTCCCAAGTAGCTGGGACCACAGATGCCCGCCACAACGCCTGGCCATTTTTTTTGGTTGCAGCTGTCATCATTGTCTTGGCGGGCCCCATCTGGATTCAAACCCGCCACCTTAGGTGTATGTGGCTGGCACCCCAGCCACTTGAGCCACAGGCGCCGAGCCCTATCTGGCTATTTTTAGAGAGGGTCTCACTCTTGCTCAGGCTGGTCTCGAACCTGTGAGCTCAGGCAATCCACCTGCCTTGGCCTCCCAGACTGCTGGGATTACAGGCATAAGCCACTGTACCTGGCCTTGTGTTTTTTTAAAAACTGAATATTCTCTAAGAAATACTAGACCATTTCTTCCTCCCTCAGAATCCCCCTAAGACTCTGAGCTCAGGGTCAAATGAGTGGTAGATGTCTGAGAAGCCATTGAGGAATGTGGGAAGAGAGGACTGAAAGGCTGAGGAGAATTAGGAGGGCTGAGCTTGCCCCTTCAACAGGCTCAGCTTTGTATAAATACCTGCTAAGGGGGTCTTCACTGAGGAGGAGGTGACGCAGCGTAGCCACTACACGGGCGTCCTCACCCAGCCCATCACGGTCCCGACCTAGAAGGTCCACAGCTGTCAGCAATAGGACCACAGGCCGGCAGCGGCGGGCCCGGGAGAAGGTGGACTGCAGCTTTGCCTCCACAGCTGCACTAGTGTCTGCGCAGAGGCTGGAGCAGGGCACCTGGGGGGGTGGTTCAAAGAAGCCTGTGAGTAGGGGGCAGGCATGGCTGCAGCAGGAGAATTTGGGGAGAGAAGTCAGAAGAAGATGCAGGTCATCTTTTTCTTTGGGGAGCAGGGAAAAGGGAAGAAGGAACACTGGCCAAATCCAACCTCTTCTTTACCCTGCCCCATTCCCTGGACTGTCTGCCAAAATCTTCAAAGCCTTTCCTCCTCCTATTTTTTTTTTTTTTTTGAGACTGAGTCTCACTCTGCCGCTCTGGGTAGAGTGCTATGGAATCATCATAGCTTATAGGAAACTCTAACTCTTAGGTTCAAATGATCCTCCTGCCTCAGCCTCCCAAGCAGAAGGGACTATAGGCACCTGCTAGTTTTTCTAATTTTAGTAGAGACGGTCTTTGCTCACTCTTGCTCAGGCTGGTCTCAAACTCTTGAGCTCAGGCAATCCACCTGCCTTGGCTTCCCAGAGTGCTAGGATTACAGGTGTGAGCAAAGCCCTGCCCAAAGCCCCTCCTTCTCCAAAGCACCTCTCAATAGCTTAGCATCATGGGAACAAGTCTGACCCACTGGGCTAAAGTATTAGAGTCCAGCTAGATGGAGGAGGGGAAGAGGAAGAAGAGTGAGAGAAACTGAGCTGGGGAAGGAAGGTAGCTGGGGTTACTCTCCAGAGACCCTCACCTTCAATAAGTGGAGCCCAAGGCGACCACAGGCAGCATCAACTACTGTGGTTTTCCCACTGCCTGGGGGACCCCAGAGAAGGACACTGCTAGTTCCTGTCAATAAGGCACCCCTGCAATCAGAGAACAGACACTTAACCACCTTCATTGTGCCCAAACTTCAGAGTGACCAGTAACACAGGGATCTTTGGATCTACAAAGCAGACACCTTGTTTCTATCTACCTGGAAAGCAGACACCTTGTTTCTCTCCTACCCACCCTCCTCTGCCAAGTCCAGGGCTGTCTCCACATGGTGAGGCCTCCTACACCACCTATGATGTTCTGGCAGGACACAGAGCATATCCAACAACTAGAAACTAATTCCCTTTTGTCATCACCATGTCTTCAATAAAGCCTTGACTATTAGGTCTGGTCTGGATGGTATCAAGAGGCATTAGGGAGGGGTCTGTTCTACACTTGGGCCAGTAGTATGGGGAGCTGTGTCCTTCATGGCCAGGGGAACACACCATGACCATGAGGGCTCCATGAGGGGATGGGCAATCTCAAGAGACAGCTGCCCCTGGTAGAGATTCTTCCTCCAGAGTTGACCTGGAGGATGGAGGTTATCTCAGGAAAGAAGCCTGAGAATTTGCTTACAGAAAGTAATAGGCTGGTGACCTGACTGGGCATACAGGTTAGAGCAGTAGTTCTCAACTTTCCTAATGCTGCAGCCCTTTAATACAGTTCCTGTGGGTCATAACCTCTCAACCTCTGCACAGGTTGAGAACTGCTGGGTTAGAGGAAGGTCCTCCTAATCCCACTCTGGCCAGAGCACTGGTAACTACTCTCCTCGCAGCTGCCTTCCTGGGATGTTCTAAGTAGGCTTTTCTCATACCCTGTGGTTGTGGCCTCACTCACCCTGGCTGGAGGCGGGGTTTTAGGATAGCACAGAGGTCAGTCACCAAGGACTCCAGGCCTGGAGGAGATAAACTGTTCCAGAGAGTGGATTCTCCTGAAGGAAGCCTTGGAACAGGGCTCAGGGAAGAACCTACCTGTGAAAGGCAGGAAAAACCTTTAGTCTCTAAAAATTGTTTCTATCCCTTTCACTAGGTCTACTCCTACCTTTGGGACCTCACCATGTACAAAGAGGTATGCGTGGTATCGGCCAAGTAGGCGCTAGTTGGTCCACTTGGAGCTTCTCCAACTGTTTTCTTTACTTTAAAAAATATCTCCCGCCACCTGCAGGAAAGAGGCCCAATGAACTCCCCATCCAGAATGCACATAACCCCCACCAAGGACAAGATGGCTTTCCAATCATAGAGGACATATTCAAGAACAGCACAAATAAGTACCCTGAGACATGGCGGGGGCAAAGAGGGTAGGGGAAAGATGCAGATGGCTTTTCCTATCTCCCTGATTGGACTGTACACATATTTTTTCTTTTTTTTTGAGACAGAGCCTCAAGCCATCCCCCTGGGTAGAGTGCCATGGCATCATGCTCACAGCAACCTCCAACTCC
>CAUYTI010151598.1:0-15941 GCA_963575145.1 Galago senegalensis
TGGCGGGCGCCTGTGGTCCCAGCTACTTGGGAGGCGGAGGAAGAGACTCGCTTGAGCCCAGGAGTTGGAGGTTGCTGTGAGCTGTAATGCCACGGCACTCTACCCAGGGGGACAGCTTGAGGCTCTGTCTCAAAAAAAAAAAGGAGTTCTAGACTAGCCTGACCAAGAGCAAGACCTTATCGCTACTAAAAATAGAAAAATTAGCTGGGTGTTGTGGTGGGAACACCAGCTCGGGAAGCTGAGGCAAGAGGATCACTTAAGTCCAACAGTTTGAGGTTGCTGAGAGCCAGATGTCACAGCACTCTAATCTGGGGTGACAGAGTAAAACGCAGTCTCAAAAAAACAAACCCCCCCCCCAAATCCCTCTTCCTTAATAACTCCTTTCTTCCAACCTGATCAAGCTTGGAGTCTCAGCACATTGTGGTAAGTAAAGGCTCAGAGGTCACAAAACCATATATTTTCCCACAGAGCTTTAAATACTGATTGAGGCATCAAATGAATGAGCAAATGCAGACATGCATCAATGTCAACCTGTTGACCACAAGGCTTAGGGAAGCTATAAGCATACGCACCACTTGTCACACTAAGTGCTTGCTATATGAATGATGCTGTGCTAAGTGCTTACCATCAACAGCTCATTTAATCCTTAAAATTCTGTGGGGTGAACAATATTTTGCCCATTTTACAGATGAGAAAATGGAAGCTCAAAGTCACATAGCTATCAAGCATGATTTAGTGATTCTAGAGCCATAGAACAAACTCTCTTCTATACCATTATAGGTATATCTGAGGAGATGAGGCAACACAGAAGAAGGCAGGAGGCAGCTGTCTCACCTGCTATTTGCTTTCACACAACTAGCAGCAGGTACAGAGACCAGAACCAGATCTGAGTTGGCCTTAGAAGACACATTTCTAGTAATCTCCAGGATGTTTTTTAAAAATGATAACAAAAATCTAGAAGTATGGGATATACTGGCCTATATCCCATATAGGATAGTTAGTCTGGCTAACTTAGAAGAAATTTCATGAGTTTATTTACTACTTTAATCTTTAAACAGTTAAAAAACTTAATTCATCTAAACTATGTCAGCAGCTCAGAATTAGAACATCCTAAGGCTGCTCTATCCTAGTCACAAGTGGCTACTGCCGTAGGAATGTGGCTCCTATGAACTGAAATATATTATAAATATGTACTGGAGTCCAAAGATTTAGTATGAAAGAGAAATGTAAACTTCTTAATTTTGTTTACATTGATTACATGTTAGACTTATGCTGTGGATATATTGGGTTAAATAAAATATATTATTAAAATACACTTTACCTCTTTTTTTACTATCCTTAATGCTCGTACTAGAAAATGTAAAGTGCACAGATAGTAGGTAACAGTTCTAAAAATAGAATTTGGCTTTAATTACAAAAAGAATATATTTTTACTGTAGAACATAGAGGAAGTATAGAAATGCATAAAAAAGAAAATTGAATCCTCAAGAATATCACAACTTAGAAATAACTGTTATTGACTTGGTGCCTGTGGCTCAAGCAGCCAAGGCGCCAGCCACATACACCTAAGGTGGCAGGTTCGAATCCCCAGCCCGGGCCCGCCAAACAACAATGATGGCTGCAACCAAAAAATGGCCAGCCATTGTGGCGGGCGCCTGTAGTCCCAGCTACTTGGGAGGCTGAGGCAGGAGACTCGCTTGAGCCCAGGAGTTGGAGGTTGCTCTGAGCTGTGATGCCATGGAACTCTACCCAGGGGCATAGCTTAAGGCTCCGTCTCAAAAGAAAAAAAAAAAGAAATAACTGTTATTAATGTGTTGGAATATTATCTGTCTCATTCTTTAAAGAAATTCTTTTTCTCTTCATGTAGGTATATAAACATTTATATGTAGTAATCCTTTAAAAACATTTCTAGCGATATAAACACTTTCCCATATCATTGAACACTGAAAAATTTCAAAATGTGTAATAGCTGTACAACATATGGGATGTGCTATAATTAAACTAAACCCCCATTGCTGAACATCTGAAATATTTCTGATGCATAGAAAATATAAACAACAATGTAAGGAACTCCTTGATACATACAAATTTTCATATATATGACCACTTTCTTATGATAAATTCCTACATATTGAATTATAAAACTTCTAGTTTAAAAAGTATACACGCATTTTTGAAGCTTTCAAAAAATATTAGCAAATTAATCTCCATAAAGCTTGCATCAAAAAAAAAGTTGCATCAATTTACATATTCATACTTGGTAAATTTTAATTGTCCTTTAATTTCTCCCAAATTGTTTTTTCTTTTTTCTTTTTGACACAGAGTCTCACTATGTCACCCTCAGTAGGGTGCTGTAGTGTCACAGCTCATAGCAACCTCCAACTCTTGGGCTTAAGTGATTCTCTCGTCTTAGCCTCCCAAGCAGCTGGGACTACAGGCGTCCACCACAATGCCCAGCTATTTTTTTGTTGCAGTTGTCATTGCTGTTTAGCTGGCCTGGGGCAGGTTTGAACCTCAGTACATGTGGCCGGTAACCAGTGTGCTATATAGGCTTTGAGCCCCAAATTATCTTTTTAATTGATCTATTTATTTCACAATAACTATTCTTCAATAATATTTACACAGTCACATTCTCAAGCCATACCTCAAAGAGAAATCACAATAATTAGCAATTGAAAATGAAGCAAATTTAGTGTATATATACTGACAATGAAAAAAGAGAAAATCAATAGACATTTGGCTTCTATACTTCAAATAAGCTTTTCTACATTTTTATATTTATATTCATCATCCTTCTAAGTCTCATTAATAAAATAGCCATTAAGTAATAAATAATAGATTAAGTAACTGTTAGAAATGAAAATGTCTAAATTTCCCAACCACATTTGAGCTTCTCAAGACTCTTGTTTCCAACTAGAAAACTAAGCTCATTTAATACTTCCAATAAAACTTTCCATATTAAGCATAAAGAACAATTTAAAACAATCTGAATTCTTAGAAGAAGTTTCAAAATCAGGAGAGCCTTGGATTTGGTGAGGGAGTTAACATTAGTTACTGCCTATATAAACAGAATTTTCTTGAATATTAATGAAGTATTAAAATAAGGCATAAGAGAAAGATAATAGCCAAAATAACATACCAGCTTGCTCAATGTTACCCCTCACCTCTACAACTATCGGGTGGAAAGTTCGAAGCTGGTTATAAGATAGACTGAAGAAAAGTTTAAAGAAAATAAAATTACTAATTTGCTCTATACCAAAATTGATCAAAAAGTACACAAACCAAACATCATTAGTGTTTCGATTAATTTTTCATTGAAAATCCCACCATATATATGATGATTCATCATTAAGGTTAACAAATATTGGCCTATACTTCTTTTGAAAAAAAATTAGTTGTATACGGGGTCTGGAAATTCCTTTTAAAGCCGTCCCGTTTTCATATGTCAAAGGTGAAAGAAAAAAGCCTGTGGTCAAGAAAAGTTCAACCAAAAAGAAGAAAGCTTAATTTACTGTTGCAGGTAAATTAAAACTGCAAACTGATAAAATTTAGATAGAAGACCAATTTTCACAGTAGTACCTCTGTATGTTACTCTTTTTAAAAGTATATAAATGCTCCTATGATTAATAAAATACAAATAATCTTTTAAAAGCATTATTGAATTCAAAGCAGAGTTCAATTATCATACCTTCTCCCCAGTCAACAGATGCTATTCATGTCTTAATCTGGTTGAGCTGCTACAACAAAATACAAACAAGGAAAGTTTCTTTCTCACAGTTCAGGAGGCTAGGAAGTCCAAGACCAAAGTGCTAACAGATTTGGTATCTGGTGAGAGTCACTTCCCGGTTCATATATGGTACCTTTCATCTGTGTCCTCACGTGGTGGAGTGAAGAAGCTGTCTGGAGCCCCTTTTATAAGGGTAATAATCCCATTCTTATGGGCTCTGCCCTCATACTCAATCACCCCTCCAAAGGCCCTATCACCTAATACCATCACCTAAGGCAGGGGCCCTCAAACTTTTAAAACAGGGGGCCAGTTCACTGTCCCTCAGACCGTTGGAGGGCTGGACTGTGGGCCCTGGGATGAGTTGGCTGCTAAACAGGACAGGCAGTGGTGGCAAAAACACCCAGCGGGACAGATAAATGTCCTAGGCGGGCTGCATGTGGCCCATGGGCCGTAGTTTGAGGACACCTGATAAGGAGTTAGGATTTCAACACATGGATTTTGAAGGGACACAAACATTCAGAACATAGTACTGCAGATGGGTAAAATAATAGTAATATCCCTAACAATAACCATGTCATATCCTTTAGGAGGAACTTAGCTCTAGATTCTATTAGTGATACTTTTTAAAAAGTTGGATCTCAAGTGATGGATCCCAGTAGTCACTGGTAAGATTATGAAAAAAGATGGGGAGGTAGGCCCCAGAATGCTCTGATTCATCAGGGACACCTACACCAGCAGCCAGGCCTTTAGACAGTAGGTCCAGAGAATCAGAAGAAACGAATGATTCTGGAGTAGTCAAGTGAAGGGATCTCATCTTCCAACAGCATAAAGTGAAGAGAATATAAAATCAAATATAGACTTATAGGTAAATCAGGCCAAGAGCCCCTGGATCGGGCAAAGTGGGGTACAGGGGAGGACCTACAGGTCCAGAAAGGTTGGCTCAACTCCTAAATCAGGTAGGGACGCCTTCTCTTTATTACATCACTGACACCTGGTTCTCTGCATATAACCAGTGCCTTCCCTCCTACCAGAGCACAGTGACTATGTCATACTCAGAGGTGAACTGGCAGATGTTATGTCAACTTACATGGAAGATGAAAGAGCAACAGAGCTATAATAACTAGTTTCTCAAATGTGGCAGAGAGAGCCCAGAACAATTAGCAAGTCTGCCGTTTATTACTCAGATAAATTTTATGTCATGACCATTGAAGTAACTTCTATCAAATTTTTGTTAACTGTGTAGACATCTTAAAAAATCAGTTGAGAAGAGACATCAGAGAAAAATCAATTTACCTGAACATGTACCACTCATATTTAACAAGGTTATAAAGTAAGAAAGAAGGATGGTAAAACAAGATTTATTTTTACTGATAGGCTCCCAATGAGCAACACTCCCTTAAACGCTATTGGTCGACATTGACTGAGGTGATTGTGCCAGTCTGACTAGCAGCCCTGCTGGGCTCAACAGTCCACCAAGGCCCCTGCCGCTCATGCGCTGCTGAAACAGGGCTCCCTTCAGATGGATTCTACTAGCTATGGAAAAAAAAGCCCATTAGGTCACGGTGGTCCCCAATGCTCACTTCTCGAAAAACACCTTTCATTAAAAGCCAGGTGAAAAGTCCCATTTCACTTCCATATGAAATGGAAGAAAATCTGTTTTAAATACACAAAGCATTAGTTGAGTGTAGAGGGAAGCTTCCAGAAAGTTTCCCTTGTACTACAACTTCTAAGCGGAAGTCAGAAGGGATTCAAGTATAAACAGGACCAGCATTTCAAACTATTCTTTATCAGAAGCCTGAAGACTGAGTGAATCCTTGTGTTACTAATTCCACGAAAAAACTAATTTCAGTTTTTAAGAAAGAATTCTTCGCATAAGGACTCACATTCGCTTTTCCTCAAAATTATGATAAATCTCTCAATTTTTCTTTTTTTTTTTGGTCTACTTTCTTTTTCTTCTAAAGTGGCTAAGATACTTGCAGAATCATTAGACTTTGGTGCTTTGCTGAAATCAGGGGACTTTGTGTCCTGTTCAGTCACAGCCACTTTCTGTGACTCTGCTCTCCCAGGGGCACTTGGGACATTTATCACAAACCACACAGACATTTATCGCAAACCTTGTCTGTCCACATGTTTAGAAAACTCTAACTAATGATGAAGCTGGTAAACAAAGTGTAGTTATTTGGTCTTTTTTTATGAGTTGAAGGATAAACCCATACAACATCAAAAGAACTTAGTGACTTTTAAAATGTATAATAGCTGCTTTACCTCCAATAACAAGAGGTTATGGTTTATGTTTTCTAGCTCTAAAATGAAACAAAGTTTCAAAACTATAAGTATATATGACCTTTGCTGGAATAGAATGCTCTTTCTCAGTAGAGTGATGCTTTTATTTTTTATATTATTAAAAAATACATGCCCATAATACAAATTTCACTGGGTACAAAACAGTATGAAGGGAACAGCTTCCCTCCTTCCCCAGAGGAAACAGAAATTCCCAGACACGGGAGTTTGTATAAAGGGTTAGACAGACCTCAAGGAATCACTGTCTGACTCAAGTGAAGCACACCGTATAGGAAGGAAGGCCAATATCCACTATACCTCAAGAGGAAGAAGCTGGGGACAAAATGACTGTTATTCTAGGAGAGCTCTCAGATGGGAAAAACCAAACATGCCCAATGCTGAGCAGACCAATCTGTAAAGGAAATAAAAGATGGAAATGGAGGCAATCAGCCAGTGTGAGATGTTACACTGAAACTAGAGAAGTAGGAAGCATTCGCATTAGTTATAAGATTTTGAAATTGGAGGTTATGCTTACCTCTGCCTGTCTACAAGGACTCCTTGTCTACAAGATGGGAAACACAGAGATTGTGACAGTTTATTTCATATGTCAACATAACTGAGCCACAAGATGCCCTGATTCAACTGTTTCTAGGTGTGTCTGTGAGAGTGTTCCCAGTGACATCAGCATTGGGACTGGTGGGCTCACTAAAGTGGACTGCCCTCCTCACTGTGCATGGGCATCTTTCAGCATCTTCAGGATCTGAAGAGAACAAAAGGCAGAGGAAAGACAAATCCACTGCTCTCCTGCCTCTCTGCTTGATTTAGGACACCTCACCTTCTCACCCTGGGACTGGGATTTCTACCATCAGTAGAAACACCACTGGTGTTTTCAGGCCTTTAGACTCAAACTAAATTATACACTGGCTTCCCTGCATCTCCAGCTTGCAGACATAGATCATGGGACTTCTCAGCCTCCATGACTGTATGAGCCAAATACTCAAAATAAATCTTTTATAATCCATATACTCTGTTGGTTCTGTTTCTCTGGAGAGCCCTGACTGATACAGAGATCAAGGCGAAGCGAAGCTGTGGCCAGGGAAAGAGCTGAGTCAGACTCACCCTGGACCCTGGTTTGCAATCAGTATATGCTCAGCACAGCAGCACTTTCAGTTTCCATCCAGCATGATTCCTGAACCACGCGAATCAACCATGGAAATTAGGTTATCCTAAAGAGTGTCAATAATCTAAATTAGAGACAATTAAACATATTGGAATAAAGCCCCCTCTCAACTTCATCCAAGCTTATAAATAAAATCAAAGTCACAAACCAAGACTTTAGGACATTTATTTTGCAACCATAAAGTCTTTTTCAAAAGACTTTCTCAGTGAGGCCTTACCTGACCATCCTATTTAAAAACCTGAATCTCCACCACAAAATTCCTATTTCCTTTTCCTGCTTGATGTCTTTTTTCCATGGCACAGAATCTCAGAGTTAGAAGGAACTCTAAAAGGCCCTGTGTCAGTCACTCGCCAGATATAAATTCCTTATATATATAAAACAGCCTTCTACAAAAGTTTATCAGCCTACATCTAACACATGTTCTAGAAAGGATTCCTAGACTCACCCAGAAAACCTCATAAGCACCCTCCTATGCTCTCCTCTGGCACCTGTTTATGCCTCTTCTACTCCACAGCATGCTGATATTATTTCTAGGCATCCCTGCTAGGCTGTATGCTAAGTATATGCAGTCTCTGAGTTACAAACATCCAACTTATGTATGACTTGCACTTATGAATGGAGGCATTACAGGTAAAAGGTAAATATACCTCTTCCAACTTGCATATAAATTCAACTTAAGAACAAACATACAGAACATGTCTCATTCCTCACCCAGTGTATGACGCCTGTGATACACTTGCCATTTCATTTCTAGTACCTTCCCTATTACAGGACCTCCACACTCAAATCCTTCAATCCAGTCCAGTTCATCCACCAAAGTCACCAGGGGCTCAGTAGCAGGCAGCAAAGACACAGCAAGTGAACAAGAAGGTGCAGCCCCTTCCCTCAAGAGGCTTACATGTTAGGGGAGGTGTAATATGAAAAGCAAATCAATAGAAAAATAAGTCAAAACTGAAGTCCAGCAACTGTGATTATCCTCTAGAAGAAAAAGCAACCCACAGACAGAAAGGAAAGACGGCTGCTCTAAGTAAAAAGGGTTGTCAGGGAAGGCCCCTAAGAAGGTAGCATGTGAGCTGACTTTAAGATAAGGAGGAGGCAGCCAGCAGGCAGCAGGAGGAGTCTTCCTAGTGGAAAGAATCTTGGGAGCAAAGGCCTTGAGCTTAGCATTTTTGAAAAACTAAACAAAACATCAGAGAGGCTGGAGGATGTGGGGGAGAAGATTCTAAAAGGAGTGGTGAGCAAAGGACTATCACGGTGGCCCAGGCCCCATGTGGGTCTTTTGGATTTTTCCTTGACTACTGTTTAAAAATATAAAGTATAATTTAGGAATAGGAGAGATTTAATGTCAAACTATTATTTTATCAAAAAATCTTTGAAAGTCTGCCAAAGTAGACAAACTGCCCATTTGGGAGCCTGGCAATTCAAGTTATTCATTTCCCTACCTATAAAAGGTGAAGGCACTTTCAGATTTTTCTGTAATCTGTCAAGAATATAACAAAACTGAAGATTCTACTTAACCTATGCCCTAATCACCAGAATTAGGGGAGAGCAGAGCTTCTAAGAAATTGTTTTTTTATGTTTACTAGAAAATTTAAAGTTCTAGCATTCACTGTTATTCTGTGGTCATTTGAGACTCTAGTCTTAAACAGCCGATAATCCTGTCTGAATTAGTTTCTCCCCATTCCACCCCAGGCCAAGAACAGCCAGGAGCTGGAGGGAATGCCATTTTGCCTGCACCACAGAAACAAGGAGCTGGAGGGAATGCTGTTTTGCATGCACCACAGAAACAAGGCAGACACTTCTGCCTCATCATCTCCTGCAGGGCAGGTGGGCCAACCCATTTCTTCAGTTTTTGTGTATCGCTGAAGCTAGGCATGGTTTTTACAGAAGAACATTTGTAGTTGATTTGATGGTAAGGAACATCAACTTTGAATCCCAACTAAGTGAAATATTATGCCTCTTGCAAAAAGAATTCCATGCTTCTAACTCGTATACCGGTCGTACAAAAAATACTACTCTACTGTCACTATTATATTTTGAATTTCATCAATTAAAAATGTGCGAGAATTTGTTTTCTCTCTTATTCTATAGGTGCCCACATCATGCCCTTGATTTTGCCTTTTGGCTTGCAAAGCCTAAAATATCCACCATCTGATTAATCTACAGAAAGTGTCTGCCAAATCCTCAGGCTTTGGCATCTTCCTCCCAGGTGAGTCTATCTCACGTTAACATCCAAGTGCTCTCTCCCCAAACCAGTGGTTCTCTGCAAGAATTATGCCTGAGAACCGCCTGGGAGAGTTTTATAGCTTACAATCTCAAGACTGCACCCCAGATTAATTATAATTAAATCAGGGTCTCTAGGGATGGAGCCTAACTAAGCCAAGTACCTCCAAGAGCCCTCATGTGATTTTACTGTCCCCATCTGCTGTCAAGCAAAACCAGATAGTAACAGGCTTGCCAAGAAAAAATGAAAGATTTCATGTTTCTTAATATGAAGCCCCAGTAATCCAGCTACACAAACACAGTGGATTTTTCATTTGTCTAAAATAAGGAATGCAGTCTTCAAGCTCCTTAAGAGCCTTGTTAACTAAGAATTTCCATGAGAAGTAAGAGTTGACAGCACCCAGCAAAGCAGGAACTGTTCATAGCTCTGACCCAGTAATTCCACATCTAAGCATATATCCTGGGGAAACTCTGGCCACAGTACCCTGTGAAATGTGGACATGGACACAGAGGGCAGCACTGTTGGTAGCAGAGAACATGGTAAACAACCTAAATATGCTTTAGTAGGGGGATGGATTGCAAATTATGGCAAGTAATGGGATGGCTTAAATGAACTATATGTATTAATAGGCACAGAATGCAAACATAATGCTGAGCACATTAATTTTTTAAAGGATACATTCAAAATGATACCATTTATATAAATTCTTAAAAACAAAAAATATTGGTTATGGATTTGCATATAGGTAATACAAGTACAAAAATATGAATATTGAATAGATAGCCAGTTCATGCTGGTGTCTGGGGAGGGGCAGGGAAGCACAGCAGCAGCAGTAAGCAGCAAAAACAATACAAGGCTAAAGTTAATTTAACACTTACTATGTCTAGGCACAAGTCTGGCAAACATTATTAACCCATTTAATTCCACACCAGCCATGAGACAGCTATAATTATTATCTCTGTTTCACAGATGAAAAAGGTGAGCTAGTGAAATGATGAAAAATATGATATGCATTCCCATGACCTCTTAGCACCCCCACTGCTCTCACCTAATTGAACAGTCTGAACCCTAGGCAGGCAACTTCCCTGCCTGCCTTCTCACCCACCACCTACTTCCCATCCCTGTTCTGTCTACATTCCCCACTTAGCACACAGGATGGTCCTTTTGAAAATACAGTTGGATCATTTCACTTCTTTACTTAAACTTTCCAAGGGCTTCCTGTCGTACTCTATCTTAAAGAGAAACTCTCTGCCGTGGCATTCAGGACTGTACAATCTTTCCCCATCCTGCCACCCCACACCCAACTCTTCTCCCCCCTTCTCGCTCTGCTCTGCCTTTACTGGCCTCTCAGCTGTCTCCACAGTCCTGGGCTCTGGGCCTCTGCAGGCACTGTTTACTCTGCTGGGAGCATGCTCTCCCTTGACATCAGCATGTCCTGCTTCCTCTGCAAGTCTTTGCTCACAGGTCACCTAACCAGAGAGGCCACCCTCTCAAACCATACAGCTCAGCCCATCCCAGGCAGCTTTCAGCTCTATTACCTTGCCTTATTGTTCTGCAGACCACATATCACTAGACATTATGTATGTCTTTACTTATTCATTATTTGTACTAATCTGCCTACCTCCCAGAAAGGCAAGAAGTCTGTCTTGGCCACAGCCCTATTCCTATGCTGAAAACAGTGCCTAGTCAGACATTTGTGGAATGAATGACTGAAAGCAACTTATTCAAGATTACAGAGCTGGAGAAAGGTGAATTCAAGATTCCAGCCTAAGCAGTCTATTCCAGTACCAGAACTGGAAAGGAGAGAGGAATATCGGAGAAACAGCAGAAGCAAATAAAGGGCAAGAAATACCTACAGTAAATACAACAAATATTACCAATCTCAATTGTGGAGAATGAACCCATGGATGTTTATTACTGTTCTTCCTTCCTTCTCTTTTTTCTTTCTCCTCCTTTTTTTAGTTTTTAAATCTCCATAAGTACACTACTAGTTTAAAATGCACTAAGACACAAAAGTACTCTTGATGTTTCAAATGAGACTAAATTTCCACACAACGTTAAAATTAATTCAACAAACATAGAACGACACAATCTACACAAAGGATACATAGGGTTTTGTAGGTTTTTTGAGGGGGAGGAAATCATCATTAAGAACATCAATTATTTATCTAACAGTGTAATTCTGCTACTAGAAAACTTTTTTTTTTTGTTAGAGGACAAGGTTTCTCAACCTCGGCATACTGAGGGCTGGAACTGTTTGGAGGGCTGTCTTGTGTACTGTAGGATGTTTAGCAAAATCTTTACCTTTTAGATGACAGCAGTACCCACCACTAGTGACAACCAAAAATGTCCCCTAGGGAGTAAAACCACCCCAGCTGAGAACCATTGACCTAGATGCTAGACAAAGTAACCACAGCTTATAATAATGGAAATACTAATTTGTAATAAAAACTAAGAAAAAGAACGGGGCAGATCAAACTAGGCTCTCTTGTAGGTTTTACCTTCTATTTCTATTCTGACAGGCTCATAACCCTCACCACTTGTTTTCGGCCTCCTCACTAAAAGGTCTTAGGGCAATAGGGCAGGTCAAGAGCTGTCCAGATAGGCAGAATACTAAAAGATGTCTCTGGTGATTCAATCAATCACTAATCTACTGTGAAAAGAGCTTTGCAGATAAAATTACGGTTACCAGCTGACCTCAAAATGAGATTATCCTGGATCATTGCTCAGGCCTAATGTAATCAGAAAAGTTTTTATAAGCAGAAAGGGAAGATGGAAAAGTCAGGAGATTCCAAGTATATTCAGGATCCCTCTGTGTGCTGCCGCCAGTTCTGAGAGACAGAGACATATACAAAACCAGAGAGAGGCCCCCAAGAGCTAAGAGGGGCTCTCCACTGTAAGGTAGTAAGGAAACGGGACTTTAGTCCGACAACTATAAGGAACCAAATTCTGATACAACCTGAATGAGCTTGACACCTGATTCGTCCCCAGAGTCTCCAGAAGAGAAGGCTGTCTGTTACCTTCACTTCAGTCTCATGAGACCAGAGCAACTAACAGCCTAGATTTCTGACCCAAGAAACTGAGCTAACAGCTAAGTATTTTAAGTCTTTAATTACGTGGTAATTTGTTATAGCAACAATAAAAACCTAAAACAGCCATGCAGGTATATGTGGCCAAGTACTAAAAAATGAGATGGTAAGTGAAAAAACACTAATCCAAAGCAGTTCCCTTAAAAATCCCCCAGTCTCCATAATAAATAGACAAATAATTCAAATACAAAGTGGACAAAGAATCTATAGAGACATTTCTCCAAAGAAGATATACAAATACCCAAGCAGTTCATGAAAAGTTCCTCAACCTCATTAGCCATGAGAGAAATATAAATCAAACCACAATGAGATAGCACCTCACATCTCTAGGATGGCCAGAATCAAAAGGAAAGATAAAAATAAGTGTCATTAGAACCCTCACACATGACTATCCCATCAACGCAGTTTTCCAATTTGGAAAACAGTCTGAAAGTTCTTCAAAATGTTAAACCTAGCGTGACCATTTGACCCAGCAATCCCACTCCTAGGTATATACCCAAGAGAAATGAAAACATGTTCACACCAAAACTTGTACACAAATGTTTACAGCAGTGTTTTTCTACCTTTTAAATCTGGCGGCACAGTTGAACCTACAGATATATTTCTGCAGCACACTTAAAGTATGTTGATCAAAAAAATAGTTAAAAAAAAAAGGACTATACTTACTGTGCTTTGAACTTCTTTCAAAAATAATTTAATTAGTGATCTTTAAAAATTTCCTGTCAGTGAATCTTGCTGACATCAGTGTGCCATGGCAGGGCAGTCAAAAATCACTGGTTTATAGCAATATCTTTCATAATAGCCAAAAGGTGGAAGCAACCCAAATGTCCATGAATGGATAAAATGTGGTATATCAGAATGAAATACTATTCAGCCATATAAAGGAATGATGATACCACTGATGATACAACACAGATAAATTTCAAGAAAATCATGCTAAGTGAAAGAAGTCAGTCACAAAAGACAACATATTGTATGATTCTATTTATATGAAATGTTCAGAAAAGGCAAAACAATGGGGACAGAAAATAGGATGGTGGTTGCCTGAGGCAGGAGGAGGAGTGGAAGGGAAATGGAAAGTGACTGCCATTGGGTACAGGTTTCTTTTCCAGTGATAAAAATATTCTAAAAATTGAATGTGGTGGTGATAGTGGCACAACTCTGTGGATACACCAAAAGCCACTGAATTGTACATTTTAAATAGGTAAACAGTACAATATGTGAGTTTTATCTCAATAAAGTTAATATTAAAAAAGGAAGTTGAAAGTTCTCCAGCGCCATGAAACACAGAGTATGAGAATGACACACAATCTGTCAGCAGCTTATCTTCCAGACCTGCTCCTACCAGCCAGCAACCATCTCCTGGTTAATTACCCACCACGGCCCCAGCCTTAGACTCTTCTAAAAATAAAATTGCAACCACATTTAATCAACATAGTCAAAAATCCATAAGAATCACTCTCATTTTATAAAAGAAAATGTTGTCTAAGTGAAAGATGTTAATAATCACTGATTTTCTGATTAACAGTCTGCTTATTCCAGGCTTAAGAATTTTTTTCATGATAAGTACATTACAAATGTTCCACGAAGACAAGCTGAGAAACATAATCAGTGCAATCACTACAGCTAGATCCTGAGAAGAGACTCCCTCTTTATTAACAGTGGGACACACGGCTTCCTGCAGCGAGCTGACTTGGTGCTGACCCATGCAGAAAGACCATGGGAATGAATTCACTAACCAGTATTTCCTTCAGGAAGATATAAAGACAGTGTGAGAAAATAGATGTCAGTCTTCAGCTAAGGCAGACAAATTATCCCCACATGTTGTCAGTTACAGAGAATAATGAATAGAGAATTGCTTTTATCGTCTCCTCATGAAACTCCCAAATGTATGAATGACTCTATAAGAAAAAGAGACTTACAACTCCCAACTGACTGACTGGGTGGCCCCCAGCAAAATAGTCCACCCCTGAACAATTTCCCTAGCAGACAATGAAATCTCCACCAGCTATTTTATTTTCTAAGCTCTTTGCTCCACTTTGCCCCCCACCTTAGCAAGAAAGCTATAAATATTAGGTAAGTGATTTGTCTTCCTTTGGTAATTCTACAAGCAAAGGGCTAGCTTCCAGGAAACATGAGGTTACACTATATTCCTGCTCAGTAGCATCCTGACATCATGTTACTGAAGAGGAAAACTATTGTGTTCACAATATCATCAATATTAAAATTCGGTTTTCAAGTGACTTTAGGCTTTTTTTCCTCTAAAAGTTATTTATTCAAATATCCAACAAGTACTTGGTTTTTGTTTTTTCTTTTTATTTTTTTGGGAGACAGAGTTTCACATTGTTGCCCTCAGTAGGGAGCTGTGGCATCATAGCTCACAGCAACCTTAAACTCTAGGGCTCAAGTGATTCTCTTGCCTTAGCCTTCCAAGTAGCTGGAACTACAGGCGCCTGCAGAAAGCCTGGCTATTTTTTAGAGATGAGGTCTCACTCTCGCTCAGGCTGGTCTCAAACATGTGAGCTCAGGCAATCCATCTGCCTCAGCCTCCCAGAGTGCTAGGATTACAGGTGTGAGCCACCCTGCCTAGCTCCAACATGTATTTGAATGCCTACTAGGGGCTGGCACTGTGTTAGGCCCCAGGGACTCAAGGAACTAGACTGGATCCCTGAATGCCTGCTCAGGACCAACATGCCTAGATACCAACTAGAACTACATAAAATCTAACATGCACATCAACAAAGAAAATTCAGATTAACACTGAAAAATCTATTGACAAACCTTGCTAAAAAATGTTAGAATGTATTTACTCAGCCTTCTCATTCTGTTTTTATAACTTTTTAGTTAAACTCACAAATTTTGAGCTATAATAAAAAGCTAACTTCCTTTGAGAAGTTCTCCTTTATAGGTTTTCCTATTTCTTTGTTTCATATCTAAGGCTTCACTAGGGCAATCTGTTCAGAATTCAACTATCTACCTATTGGAACTAATATCTGTAGACTGTCCATCAAGAGTGATAATTCTGAATTATGTGACCCTAAGATTTGGCATCCTCTTACCTCTCAAATGTGGGATATATTTTAAGCAAATTCCTTTCTCAAAACCTGATAAAGATACAAAGACAGATATAAAAGAAGTTAAACAAGATAAACATTCTCAACCCCCCAATCCCTAAGATAGTCTCTTTAAACCCACTTCTTTTTTTTTTTTTGAATGTAAAACATTTAATTTAAAAATGTCGACACTACAATATATAAAATAGCTATTATAAATGCACATAGTGTATTCTATAGCTGCCAGGTTTACTTTTTTTTTTTTTAAGGAAACTGTAAGTTACACTGTGGTTAAGACTTGTATCTTCACCCTTGAAAAAGCCCACATTCTATCACAGTGATGTATGGTCAGACTTAACAGCCCCAATTGTTAAACACTTGGATCAAG
>CAUYTI010151599.1:0-10377 GCA_963575145.1 Galago senegalensis
AAATAATGCAATCAACGAATCCCTAACAATAATAAATAAATAAATAATTACAAACTATGGCACTTTTGTTATAGCAGGCAGCAATGACTAAGACATCATTTTAGACTTAACTTGAGTTATTCTCTATAAGTCCTGCAAGTGAATAGAAAGTCTTTAAAATCGCTTTGTGCCAGCTAGAGACATGAAGAAGAAAACAAAGGCATTGTTAGGTAACCTCTTGTTTTGCCTGTAAGAGAGATTAAAAGGAAAAGTGCATCCATCGTCCCTGCTGACATCAACTGAAAATGCATATATGGAAACATTCACCTCCAATATGGCTATATTTGGAGTCCAGAACTCTATGACGTCTTAATAAAGTTTGAATGAGGTTATAAAGGTGGAACCCCGATCTTGTAAGATTGTTTTTCTTAAAGAAACCACTGAGCTCACTCATTGCATAAGTGGAAATCATGTGAACACGCAGGAAAGAAGCTGTCCTGTGCATCTCCCGGGGAAAGTTTTCCCAGGCACCAGCCCTATGTTCACCTTGTTCTTTAGACTTCTGGCCTCAAGAAGTTTGAGAAAACAAATTTCTGTGTCTTAAACCATCCAGTTTTGGTATTTTGTCATAGCCGCCTAAGGAGATGATACATCCATCTTTACCTTTGTGTACATTTAAACCAATCTGGTCGTCTTATTTTTGACTTATTCACATAGTGTCTGCCCCCCAGAAAGAAATTCATTTATTACAATGTATGTAAAATTCAAATTGTGCAAATTTTCCCAAAAGTTAATCAGTTCATTTCAGCAAACACTGTACTCCCTCAGAATTTAGTGACAATCAGAAGACATAGCTAGGAGACTATATAAATTTATGACCGTGGGGGTTTAGCAGAAGGGAGAAAATGGTGATTGGTTCCATTCATTTTGATTTATACCTTTTGTTTCTGATGATATGATATGACTTTGGTTATCATAATAATCAATGCCTAATTTGATTGTCTCAACTGAGTGATTTTGGGGAGAAGGGAATAGAGATAATTTTTTCCTAACACAGGGGCAATTAGCATTTACTGAAGCTTGCTGTCACTCTGTGTACCTATGCAAAAAGGCCATGTGGAAACCTAAGAGGTCTTACTCTGAATGAAAGAAAGTGACCACAGTGAATCCAAGTACTTCTGAAGGTGCCAACATTTGTACATTAGAGCAAATGCACACAGTGCACGCCCTAGAATGAGAGCATTCAAATTTGAGAGCAGCATTCATTTGCCCAAATAGAAATGTGTCATATTTTCCTTATAGAGAAAAATTGGGAAGTTTATCAATTCTAAGACTGGACAGGGAGGAGGATGCTTTCTTTGATATCCATGATTTCTCTATGCTGAGAATGGAGAAGACTAATATAAGATGAAGTTTTGACGCTTGAGTTTTAGGTTATTGGGTAATAGCCTCCCAAGAGAAAATTACAGAGGAAAAGGCTGTAAATAGTTGAAAGGCTTATTGTATAATTTTGAGACTGTATTAACAATCACAGAAGGCTAGAAATAATTTTCATCTCAAATTAAAAATTAGCAAATACACGTCTAATTTATGTGTTCTTTAAACAATTGTTCTAAACATCATAACCTAAAGTTTTATAAATGAAACTGTTTTAACTTACACATCTTGTGCTAATAGGAACATAAAAAAACTCATAATCTGAAATGTAAATTAAATTTGAAAAGTTATTATTTATAATTTTGCTTCTACCTATGACACCAGGGTATATCCAACATCTTTACCTTGTGTATTCATAAGGTGAAGTTTCAGTACAGAAGGTAAAATTTGCATCATACACTTCAACTAGAAGCAAAATCACAAAAAAAAAAAAATGGGTTTTGTCAATATAAGAAAAAGTGACAGTGTAATGTTAATGCTATATCTCATACAATGGAACTGTCATTAAATCATTGAATTACATTGGTCAATTATATAGAAAGGATGCATGTACACTATCTTTTAAGCTGTGTAGACAACCATTAACACAGTGAAAAGAAAGCTATTCTGAGACGATCTGTGGAGTTGGCAGTCCCGGGTCTCATCTGTAGGCGATGCTCCTGAACACCATAGCAAGAGCTTCCTGGACATAACACTGTTTCCCTCAGGCTGGGCAAATATCAGACATTTAAGCTTCAGTCACTTCAGAATACAATCACACTCAGTGATATGGAGGCATCTATGGCTATGTCTATAATATAATAAAAGTGGGTAAGTTATTACTAACAAGCGTCAATCCAGATTGGAATCACTGCCTTGCAAACAAGTGAATTATAGAAAGTCAGTTATTTTTGCTTGTATACTTTATTAAAAATATAGCACATTGACTTTTCATTCAAGGCACTCTCGTACATATGCAATCATACTGGTTATTAGTTTTCTAGGGATGTTATAACAAAGTACTATAATCTAGGTGTGTTGATCAATTGAAATGTATTGTCTCCAAATTCTGAAATCTAGATTTTCAAAATCAATTTGTTGGTAGAGTTGGTTATTTCTGAGGGCTGTGAAGGTGAAATCTGTTCTAAGCTTTTCTTGGCTATAAATGGTTGTTTTCATGTTCATATAGAATTCTCCTTGTATTTACTGGATTTGGGCTGTGCCCAAATTTCCTTTTTTAAAATAAAAAACCCATCATACTGGATTAAGTGTTCAGTCTATGTCAGCATGACCTACATTAACTGTTAATAATTATATCTGAAATTACCCATTTCCTTTCAAATAAGCTAATTTTCTGAGGTTCCTTGAGTGAATACATCAACATATGAATTTTGAGTGAAGTACAATTGAACTATAATGTACTGTCTGTGGTAGGGTAACAGATCACACACACTTAAGCAGATCCCACACTACCAGCTAAGATGCAGGCCTCCTATTAAATACACATGTGCAGCTCTTCAAATTTGTATATTTACATACAACTCTTCACATTATAAAATGATTATAAAATATTGTTAATGATGTTAAGTAATTGAACATCAGAGAAGAGAGGCGTAGGAGAGAGAGAGAGGGAAGGCTCAATGGTGCATGAGAAAGACATTTTTGCTGTAACATGATCACCAAACACCAAGTATCAGGATGCAGCCGCACCGGGAAAGCATGCTTCCCCAAATTCTCCTTAGCTAAGGCTACAGGTATGTTTTGTGTGGCATTATTATATTTACTTTATTTTTGGTGTACCAAGTGATGCACTTTTGCCGACCATCGTCAAATAACAAGAAGAATCCACTTATTAAAAGCTAGTTTAAAAAGACATATTTTCAATTATATACCAAATGGTCCTAGGTGTTATAAACAGATGCACTAGAAGAGAAGTTTAAAATCAGTCTTTAAAAAATAGATTCTCTTCAGTGAAACACTACTTTAAAAGCTTTTACCCACGCAGTGTTCCTAATAAGATAAATTATGGACCCACGATGCCTTTTTCTTTAACCAATCAATAACGTTTTAAAACATCAACACCCATGACGAATGGAGGTGACTGATTCCATCCAAGTCAGTGCCTTAAAAACCACACTATTTGTATTTTACAATTGAATATAAATTATTATTTGGAAGTGTACTCTTAATAAAAGTTCATTTGTGAAAATGGTACACTGCCACATTTTCTGTTTTAGCAACCCTCAAGGGAAAATCTTTGTGTTTCCTGGAAAAGACCGTACATACATAAATTACTCTTTAAAAATCAATCATTTAGAAAGCTCACCTTAGAAATATAATTGTACATCATTGCACTTCAATTGCAAAGTTACAAAATACAAAATTGATGCTGATTTAGTGTTACCAAATTAATAATAGTTCTCAGTAAACCTAAAGATTTGGATAAATACTTGAGGTAAAAAAAATAAATTTGCATGCAAGTTATGGGTCTTTAAAATTAATAGAGATCAGCAGTATATTTTAATCTTTCAGAGAATAGGTGTATATACTTAATGAATGGATTAATCATTTTCAAGGTAGAGAATAAAATATGGCATTTATAGAAAAAGACTTTTAGTGGGGTAATGTGTTTCAAAAGTTAGAAGTTATACACACATAATTGGAGGACTTACTATTGCAAATATCACCAACATATTAAATATATATATTTACAAGGAAATTCTTAACATTGCGTTTCTGAAAAGTAGGCATTAACCTTTAAAGAAGGATAAATTTTCCTAGATAATTTCTGACAATATAATATAGATATTAAGTGTAACACTGATTAAAATTAAATGTAAAATATAAAATAAACAAAATATATGAATGATTTGTGTGTGTATTGTGTGCATGCAGGAGAAAACCAAGTTGTCACTATTATAAGTCACCATTATACCAAATTCTTACATGGAAATTTGTTAAAGGGAAGGAAAATTTAGCCTTGTTAGAAGCAATTAAAATTTATTCACACTTCATGAAAGAAAGATCTTGTTTTTATTTTTATGTTTTTTGTTTTAATATGAGAATGTCAGGTTAACCTTTTAAAAGAAATAATAGTTAAAAATTACCCTTAGTACTCTGACATGATTGATTCATGCAAGAATCATCATTGGATGCCAAATCTAGAATTTGAAGAGGTGATGAAGACCAGTTAGTTACAGAGGGTCTGAGTCTCACCCCAGTTTACTGTTAATTATAAAGGAGGAAAGAATTTACAATCATACTGGAAAAATCCAGTGGTTACAGTCACCACTGGGCAAACAAAAACATGTCACAAAAAGGGGGAAAGTCTGGCATGATGTACAATACACATGATGTAACATGTGAAGCAGCAACACACTACCCCCTGGAGAACATCCTTGCAAAAATTTCAATCTTAATCTCCAAGTCTTTAGTATTAGTTTTTAACTTCTAGGAAAGGCACAGAATAAGAAAACAAGTTCAATGACACCATGAGGCAACATTTAGACAAATTTATATTGTGGGCCTTTGAATTTTAATGCAGTGAGTCTGAACCTCCTAAAAAGATAATTGGAGTAGAACAGGTGTGAGAGAAATAGCAGTGGCCAGTGTCCTCCTCTGCCCTCCTGCTTTACGACTTCCCTGTGTGTCAGTCTGGACACCAACTGCGAGCACCAGATTTATATCCTGGGAGCTTTGTCTTGCAACCAGGGAACGATGTGCTGCCTTTCATGTGAGTAAGACAAGATGTGTCAGGGAATTAATGTTTGGGGGAGAAGTCCTCAAACTAGGACTGACTAGATTCATTTCTAAATACTGTACTCTCTCGCTGACCCTTCTGGGCGGTGGGTGGGGAATATTAGAGATGGGTGTTTTCCCTCTACCCTGGATTTCGTAGTTTTCCTAGAGAGATTAGACACTCCCAGTGATAGCTGACTTGGTAATGTGCCCTTTGTTGGCTGCCTTCCTTTTCCTTTCTCACTTCCTCAATCCCAATCTCCATTTTCTTCACCTTTCCAGTAATGACATATGCTTGAATCACGTTCTGGTCTACTTCTGGGAGACCCTGAGATAAGACAATTGCATTTTCTGTGTTGAAACGCAATCCAGACAGTTAACAAGCAAACAAATAAACACGAATCTTATTTGGCTTCTAGTTTTAAAAATGACTAGAAGTCTATTGGGGAATTTTAAGGAATTTAAATTAATTTTGTTAGATATGGCATATCTGGTTTGCAAAAGAGGCTATTCCTACTCTTAGGAAGATGAGTGCTCCAGGGTGGCACGTCCTGACACCTGCAGGTCATTTTCCTGGGTTTGAGGCATGTACACACACAGGTGACAAAGCATGGCAATTGCTAAGAATATTTTCCATACACATCAACAAATTACGTAACAAAATTTGGCTTTAAGAAGAAATCCAGGGTAATAGTTTTAATGCAAATGTAACTTTGTTCATCTTAAGGAAAAATCATTATGCATCTATTCTATTTACGGAGCCATGTAGCATCCTGAGGGAAAAGAAGAAAACAAGACAATTAGCCCCTGATATCACACAGTTTATAATTTCTTAAGAAAAGCCACCCTTCAAACAGCTAATTACTCATTTAATTAGAGTTGTGATAAGTTCAGTGAAGGAGACCTACAGAGTGCTACTGTGACATAAATGGGGCATGGCTTTATCAGTGAGGCCAGGGGAAATATCTGTGTAGTGTCAACATTGAAACTAGTAGCCGAAGGTGTATGTGTGTGTGTGAGGTAGAGAGAGGGAGAAAGAGAGATTGCGTGCCTGTGTGTACATGTGCACAGAAGCAGAAATCACTTTATATATAAAGATCTCAAATTAGAAAGAAAACAAATATTTTAAGGGAGTGGAAAACAGCTAATGTGGCTGAAGTCCAAAGAAAACCATATGGGGGAAAATGCAAGGTAAGTTTCCTAAGGACGGCAGGGCACAGTTTATGCGTAAGACTGCATTTTAGGCCTTGTTGTATGTCAGTCACTCTTCTGCAATGTGAAAAAGCAGTAAGAAAATGAAATATCGTGTCTGTGTTTGTATTAAGCATGTTCTTTTACTCTGAATTTTTTTTTCTGACACCTTCGCCCCTCTCAGGGCTAGTTAACTCCTAGAGATGGCAAACCCCCCCCTCCTCCCAGGAGCCTGGCTTATATGTGCAAATCAAGAAGCCTGAAGCTCATATCCCAGCGACCTAGTTTATAAGTCTCTCATGGGCTTTCACATCCAGGCCTGTAATCTCCTTCTCTCCCTTCCCCTTCCTGACTGACGCTGGTGCCCCCTGTGGTGAATTTGCATGGAATGGTGTGCCCAATTTGGGGGAAAGTGGGACTAAGGAAATGTGTTTTCATTGGCAACTGTCTCTTGATCTGTTGGCCTCATCACTTCTAAATAATGAGAAAATATACATTTTAAAACAGTCTTCAATTCTGGAACAACTTCAAAAGAATATTAGTCAAAAACATTGAAAATGGAATAAAACATTGGTTTATTAAATAATATAGAAACAAAGTTAATCTCTTAACGTACTCAAATATGCTATTCTGTATGTTGATAAAATTAGGAAAATGTGCCTTGTAATTGTTTCAACACTTCAGTGTATGGCAAACCTGTTAGGGTGGGACACAAGTATAAGGGGGACTTTGTCTAACAAATACAATTACTGTCACCTAATTCTTTGTACCCTCAATGAATCCTCCAAAATAAAACAAAATAAAAATAAATAAAATTATCTCCAAATAAATTTTTATTTAAAGTAAAAACTTTACATAAAAAGGCAAGCGTGGATGTGGAAGTATTAGTTAAGGGCTATAAAAAAAGGATACATGTTTGAATTAGATTGATTTTACTTGAAGGATACCTCTTACCTATTCTCACTCCTCTCCACAGAGGAGGTTTTCTGAGTTACCAATTGGTGAATTACAAGCATTGATTCATATTTACAGCTTGATGGGACCTAATTAAGAATTAGAGATTTGGGCGGTGCCCGTAGCTCAGTGGGCAGGGCGCCAGCCACATACACCAAAGCTGGCGTGTTCCAACCCGGCTCAGAACTGCTAAAACAATGACAACTGCGACGGGCATTGTGGTGGGCGCCTGCAGTCCCAGGTACTTGGGAGGCTGAGGCAAGAAAATCACTTGAGCCCAAGAGTTTAAGGTTGCTGTGAGCTGTGAGTAGGGTGACCAGACGTCCAGCTTTTGGCGGACAGTCCGGCGGCGGTGGTTTTAAAAAGTCCTGATTTTTGGAAAGAATGCACAAACGGGAGGGAGAACAGGAAGGGAATATTTGGCTGCCATGTAGCCATTTTGCCAGAATATGAGTTTTATATTATTTTTGTTAATTTCATAATGTTAAACTGTAATAATAACAAATAATTGTTGAGAAGTGATTTTCGAGAACTGCTTATCAAAGTTTGCATTGCTGTCAGGCCCTGTCCTAGCCTGACCCCTGCCCCGCCCTGCCTCCTGGCCATGTTCTCCCTCCTTACCAATGTTAAAATCTGGTCACCCTAGCTGTGAAGCCACAGCACTCAACCCAGCATGACCACTGGAGACTGTCTCACCAAAAAAAAAAAAGAAAGAAAAGAAAGAAATAGAGATTTATTCATCTTCTTTTGTCTTCCCTGTAGTCTAGACAATTTTGAGGCGTATCTTCCACTCTGTTTACCCTGAAAACTCAACCACTTTCCATGATATCCTGTCTTAGATCTACTTGGCTAACAGACTGAAATTATATTCCTCAAATTAGTGTCTATCAGTAGAAAGGTACCACATCAGCATCTACCTGATTTCTGTGTCTGTCCCTCACTGTATTATAAATTCTACTGTGGAACAGAGACATCACCTCTCAGCTCCTACAAATCAAACCAAAAAGGGCAGCGCCTGTGGCTCAGTGTGTTGGGCACCAGCCCCATATACCGAGGGTGGTGGCTTCAATCCTGGCATTGGCCAAATTGCAACAAAAAAAAAATAGTCAGGCGTTCTGGCAGGTGTCTGTAGTCCCAGCTACTCTGGAGGCTGAGGCAAAAGAATTGCCTAAGCCCAACAGCTAGTGGTTGCTGTGAGCTGTGATGCCACAGTACTCTACCGAGGGTGACAAAGTGAGACTGTTTATAATAAAAAAAAAAAAAAAAGGAAAAAAAAACAAACCAGAGGAGAAAAAAAATGGGAAGAAATTTTTCTTAAAAACTTAATTTCCACTTTACATACCCATCTATACCTAAACTTTCAAATTCGAGTCAATAATTTTAATAAAGTTTGAGAGGTTTCTTAAAGTGTACATCCTGCTGGGTTAATACTACATGTGCTTCCAGTTTACTAAGAAAGCATTTTATCCTCTACCTTCAGCAATGCCCAGAAGTTCTCATTAAAAAAACCAACCAACCAAACAAACAAACAAAAAAGATGATGATGACAAAGAGTAAGCTCATCTTTTCATTTAGTTCAAAAATTTTGTGTTGTTACCAGCTAAATACCGACCAAGAGAAAACAGAGATGTCACCACAGTAGAGGACAAGAACTGGACAGGATAGAAAGAACGACGTTTGTAGTGACATTTGACCTTCATCATTTTGGCCAACACCTCTCTAACCTAGGCGGCAATATATAACTTCTCAGTCAGGCTGTACGCTAGTGTACCACATAATCTACCCTTTTTAAGTAGCCTTGCCTTTAAGGAGTCAGAAAAATAATACCTGTGTTCTTATCCCATCTTTGCAGGTATCCTTTGCATATATATTTGTTGCTTATATTCTGGGGAATATAAGTATTTAACATGGCTAATTCCATTGATATCAATCCAGTGATGTTATTCAATAAGGTCAAGAAGCATTACCAAGTTTTAAAGTCTACATATTAAGGAAACTTAGAAAGTAAATAATGCCTCATATTCCTTTAGGTCCTGAATTCAAAATCTAAGTTCTCTCTGCAGCAACAGAGAATACTTGCCTTTCAGAGATAGAAAAACTGCTTGCTTATCTTTGCTGAACAGAAATACT
This sequence comes from Galago senegalensis, assembly GCA_963575145.1. Lineage (NCBI taxonomy): Eukaryota > Metazoa > Chordata > Mammalia > Primates > Galagidae > Galago > Galago senegalensis. The sequence goes on from CAUYTI010151599.1 coordinate 9,409, forward strand.
TACCACAATAGACTCCTGCTTTCCAGGGCACTGTAAGCATGCAACTCAGCATGCTATTTGATTTTGTGATTTATTTCATTATAGTCCAGTATATGGCTACAAATGTATATATTGAGAAGGTAAGTACAAGAAGCATTCTCACATAAATTACTTTTGTAATTACCTCACTTCCCTTAAATGAAATTATGTTCATAAGCAGTCTTTTAAAAAAATCTGGATAAGACATAAACATTCAGGTGTATTTCTCAGAGCATTCAAGCAGTACTTCAATTTGACAATAATTACGTGGTATGGGAAATGAACTTACTGAAGGTCATTCAGAGAGAAATCCATTACATACAGAAAGAAAAATGAAATTGAACTTTTGTCTTCTAAAAATCACATCCAAGTATGATTTCTACAACACTGATTACTTGTATATATTAACTTATATTTAAAAATTTACAGTTTATTTTGTTCTCAAAATTAAGCTGAAATAGCCTCACTTATTGTTAGGGACTTTTTTTTTTTTGATATTCTGTATTGAGTAGTTTTGCCATTTGTTGACTATTACTTATAGTAACCAGAAATATCTGAAACGCCATTTTAATTATTATCTTCCTGGAATCCTGCCTGATCTCTTTGACTTGCTCAAACCCTTCATCACGCATGTAACGTAGCATCATGTATATTTCTTTCAATGCATTTATTACATAATAAAGATTTTTATTTGCTCTGCAATTATTTGATGACAGACACTTGTCTGCTATTCTAAATTATAAACTCCAATAGAATTGAAACTATAGGCTCGGCGCCTATAGCTCAACCGGCTAAGGCGCCAGCCATGTACACCTAAGGTGGCGGGTTCGAATCCCCAGCCCAGACCTGCCAAACAACAATGACGGCTGAAACCAAAAAAAAAATAGCCGGGCATTGTGGCGGGTGCCTGTGGTCCCAGCTACTTGGGAAGCGGAGGCAAGAGACTCGCTT